>BRZM01000030.1:2425899-2706783 GCA_033238685.1 Lates japonicus | reverse complement strand
CCCCCCCCCCCCCCCCCCCCCCCACACACACACACACAGACACACACACACACATTAGACAAGTGCTGAGAGATAGATGAGGAAAAAAGCAAGGGACAGGGAGGAGAAAATCAGCAGCTGGAAAGTTAAGATTTGTATCATCAGTTAAACTTTTTTTTCCCTCTATCGTCGTGTGACGTTATGAGGTGGGATGTTAACATGTATTCAGATTTGTGGGGCTTGAGTGTGACCTATGACCTTTGCTTCAGTGGTTCCTTATTTTCTGTTGTCTAACCTGAACAACCTACAGCCATAACTGCAATATACTTGTATTTGTATTTAAAGGGCCATTTCACCCAAACTACAAAATAAATGAATAAATAAAAATCATTTTCTCCTTTTCCTTTAGTGTTATCTTACTTATATTTCTCCAGGTTTTTACATATCTGTCTCTGAGATTTCTGCCTCCACCAATGGAGGCAAAAAAACAAAAAAAAACAACAAAAAACAGCAACAACAACAACAAAAAAACATTACAATTGTTGACAACAGCATGTCTTTGAAGAAAATAGCACTTTTCACTGTGATGATCATGATTCCAAACCAGCAAAGACTTTTTCTGGGGTTGGGCGTGTGTGTTTTGTTTTGCTTTGTTTTTTCAATGTCTTAAGCACCATAAACAAAATCCCATTTACCTCCATTGTATTTTTATAACAGTAGATATCTTAAAGACAGATGAAACCACAACTCACTAACCACTGGAGATTAGTGAAAATTTTTGTATTGTAATTTGTTGAAAAGACCATTTAAGCTCCAGATATGACCCTTCAGATCAGATCTCAATCCCTTTACATTAAAAAAAACAGCTATAGTCTTTCTCGCAGCTTCTTGGCTCAGGCAGACGGCAAAATTAGTCAGACTTAAGTTCCGTTTTGTTGTTAAAATTGACTTTGAAACCTCCATGTTCCCTTTCTCTGCTGACCTTACAGTATTCTGCGCCTCCATGTGGCAAGACTCACACAAGCCTGTGAGAACATTTTTAATGTCACTTACAGAAAAACCTCCTTCGCACGATTTGGAAGTGGCCCACAGAGTTGAAAGCAAATGTGGCAAAGTGTCCACCTCATGCTCACTACTTCAACGTCAAACTGCAGCCTGTTTCTTTTCATGTCTCATCTATATAATCTTTTTGTGGTTGGGAAATATTTCACAAACATTTGAAAAGGTTTTTTTTCAGTCTGGACTGCATCATCCATGGTTATTTACTAGGTTTGTTGGGGGTGTTCTGGCTGCTGGCTATTTTATCTCTGTCTGTAATAAATCAGTAAAGCAATATAAAAAAATCAGGAATAATCCCAATATTTGTTGGGTAAGGACCTGGCTGTTCATGTGATAAGTGCCACTCCTAAAATCCTAATGATGCTGCTGGCACCAGAGAGCCATATAAAGCCAGGCGTTTCAAATGGAGGGTCTGTTTCTGGCTTAGCAGCCGCAGACGGCCGCAGAGAAAAGGAGCAGTGGAGGAGCCTGAGGAGAACCTGGGACAACGCAGTCTCTCCTGGCTCTGAACTCTGCACTGGGCTCAAACGCCGTCAATTACTGCGAGATATACGGGCCTGCCCGTTTCCACCACTTTACTGAGTCCCCTTCAGTTGCAGCCCACTCGGACTGTAAATTATCACCACCAACCCCCCTCCACCTCTTCCAAGGTTTGCAGCAGTTTGGAGTCACCAGTGAGACCCTCCTCTGTCTCGGTCCGATTCTGAAGGAATTCCCTCCCTCTGTGTGCCAAACCCCAAGCCTTTGCAAACCGGAGCTGCGGAGCATGCAGCTGCACGCCCATGTGGACACGCTCACTCGCAAAACATTGATTTAAACACACACAAATGCACACAAATGTTCGTATATGGTGTATAAAAATCCCCTGGAGCTATAGATCATTGGGAACAGGTAGAGAGTTTAGTGCGCGCACACACACTCACATACACACACATGCACAGGCTGTAGATCATTGAGGTGGGCAGAGACGTCAGCACTCCCATACACAGTGAGCCTTATTGCAGAGTTTAATAGAGGAAAGCCAGCATGAATCCCCACAGTCATTCTGTTCCAGTCAAACACACCATTCACAACACACTGGCCCTGTGTGTGTGTGTGTGTGTGTGTGCGCGCGCACATGCACATTCTTACATACTGTACATTATGTGCTTCAGTATGCACTGTGTGTGTGTGTGTGGGGTTAGATATGTATACAATATACATATATGAGTGTGATTGAGTGTGTTCTCATGCAATCGTGACGTACCATGTGAGGACTGTATATGTTGTGTGTCTTACGAGGTCTATGTGTGGTTGTGCATGTGAATACATTTACTGTATCAGTGACATCTGTGTGTGTGTGTGTGTGTGTGTAAATAGTAGGATGGGGGCCATATTGACCCATCAGTGCTGCTCTGTCACCTCTTCTCTTTATGAGTCTAGCCGTTTAAAAACACACTGGATTTATGGTCAGTTTGGGCGCTATCTCAGACACGGTGTGTATGTGTGTTTGTGTATGTGTGTTTGTGTGTGTGTGTTTGTGTGTGTGTGCAAGAGAGTGATGAGTCAAGAAAAGTTTTTTTTTCTCCCCGAACACCAAACCTAATGCAGAAAATTTGTCTCGTTTGCTGTCAAAAGAGGAATTAAACACATAAACATTCAAAGTGATGAGAGGGTTATTAGCACTGTGTGTTACTCCAACTCAACAGTATGTTACACTGAGAGGGAGAGGTAAGGAGATTTATGATAGAGAGATATAACGAAGATGCCACCACTATATTATCCTGTGCAACACTGAGCTAATCTATTGCTTACCTTTGAATATAAATGCAGGTCCTAACTGATGAAGGAATATACCAGGTAAAATAATATGTCTGATTACCTGAGTAATCTCATCTAGAGATTAAAGGATGACTCTGGTGTTTTTTAACCATGGTCTTATTTAAATTAACAGATCGAAGCAGCAGTATTCAAGCAATCCCACTGTTCTGCTAAAACTGCTGTTTTTTGTCAATGGAGTCCAGTAACGATTTATAGAGATGTTTCTGGTTAAATAAAAAGGATCTTACTCTTTAATAGAAAGGTCTATCTCTGCAGGAATCCTATCCATAATGTTGTCAGACACTTAAAACAACAATCTGAGCCTGTTAGTGGCAAGAACAAGATGTACTTTGACAACAATCGCCCATCGAATTACACTACAGCAGCGGATTGTGGTTGCTCGACACACTGCTCTGGCACTGATTCCAAAGATATTTATCCATATCAGACGTTTACACCAACATGGGAAAATAAGGCCCAGGTTCAAAAATACCGGAGTTATCCTTTAAGTGATGATGCAGCAAGCTGTGCCCAGTTCAGCTGGAATTTATATTACATTACACACTGAGAAACTAAATGACATTCTAACTAAAATACTGCAAAAAAGAAGGAATAAAATTAAAATGTACCAGAGATGCTCTAGGAGTCTGCAAGCACTGAGAGTAGACTCACTAAAATGTTTTCATGCCACAGTAACATGTTTAGTTTGGGGTGTAAACTATCCGAGTTGTGATGTTTACATGTGTTGACCCAAAACCAGGTTATCTGTGTAAGAACAGAATCCTGCATGTAAACACATGTGATTAATGTCGATATTAACACTTAACACACACACACACACACACACTGCACATGCATTCACACAGAGCTGAGCGGTACAGATGGCGACTTGGCATCTTTCTCCTTCTCTCTAATGCAAAAAAAAAAAAAATATCCCGCGTCATCTTGAAAAATGCTTTGCTTTTCAAATTGATTTCACAGTGCGAGAAACCCCCTCTGGAGATTAACAAAGCAAATTCCACTTCTACTCTCCAAAAGATTTTTTGCTTAAACCTCAGATAAGCAGACGTGGAGGATTTTCTTGAGACCATGCATCCTTTATCTGTGATTCTAGGTGCTATGTAATTGTGGATGGAGTCTAATGTGTGGTCCATTTGCTTCATTAATGGGGCAGGCGTGAGCCGTTCAGCCAAGAAAACGCCTATTGTTCCCTTTACCTTCCAGTTTTTTTAATGTGTAGCATTAGTCCGGCAGTTGTTAGTGCTAGACCGTAGTGCTTTGCTGATGGTCAAATGACAAAGTCTTAATAGAATATACTGGGACGGGCAGGACAAAGGTGGGCAATGTTCAGCTGGATGCAGCCAATTTCTGTGTGAGAGGCCTGCCTAAAAACCCTATTCATAGGCCGTCTAATGCTGGTGCGTAATTAAATGTGATTACTGGAGCAGAGGGCTTCTCTCTCCCTCTCTGAGGGCCACACACAGGACTGGAGGCGGCGTGCATGCGCTCATTAAGGAGGCGCTAACAGATGTACACAAGCAACGACCACAGGCGTACCCAAAAATCTAAGCCATATCTCTCTCCCCGACACACACACTCATGCACAAACATAAATACAAGTAAAAAGCCATGTATCCCCAGAATGTCAACTTTTCAGGCGCTAAGAAAAGCTGGATTGGATTTGAAAGGGAATAAGCCCAAGGGTGGCAGACTTTTTTTAACCAAGGAGAGTGTAATCCTTCAACTGGAGTTTAAACATGAATCAGAATTGTGAGTGTTTTTTCTTGACAGTAGCCTACCAAAGTCTCTCCAAATAAATGCACAAAAACAAACAAACACATACCAAGTTGTGCAGCAGTAAATAAAAATCAGCGTAAACTATGACCTTCAGTCAGTGATAATCATAAGGCAAACAAGCAGAAATATAAACAAAAATCAATTATGGTTTCCATCCACATACACACAGAAACACACACACCTTGTCTGGCCTGCTCTCCGGTCCAGTTTCCTGGGCAGACACAGTCCCCTGGTGCTCATGGGAAATAGTGAGCATGCCAGGCCTCACAAAGGCGTCCTTTCAGTCGCCCGCATGCTTGACCTGTGCAGGGTCAGCGCTCTGCTTTGTGCCCCGTGACCCCTGAGTGACCTGGGGGTCACGGTGTGGGCCTGAGGTCAAATCCAGATGCCTGCGTCTAATTTCACCCCAACTGGGTTATCCGTCCAAATCTGCCCTAAAATTTTCCCCCACCCTTCACCCCCACCTCACCTAAAACCCACTACTACCTCCACACATGAGTCCCATAGAAATGTATAGGTACTCTACAGTCTAGTTGGACTACTGTGGAGTGGTGCTCACACTCAAACTCTCTCTAACACACACACACACACACACACACACACTACTGGCCTGACCCCCGGTAACTGCACTAATACCCCATCCCATGGCCTTTGGTCTATCTTGAGGGATTAGGTGCAGAAAGACACACATACAAGCACAAATGCATCCACATTCACACACATGCACACATGTGCACACACATTCACACACATGCACACACACGAGCTTGGCAGGCCTGGTTGAGGGTCTACCTTGAGGGATTAGGTGCAGAGAGACAGGACCCTCCAGCCAATCAACTAGTCTGTCACATTGATTTTGAGGTCACTGGTGCAAATATTTGAGGTTTCCTGTCTTAACCTCTCTGATCACACTCATATGCACACACACACTCATACACACGCACACATAATGACAATAAGCTTTATTTATATCATATACGTAAAAGTCATGGCCAGGAGGGTGCTTTATGGGGAGGGTAGAAAGCAAGAACAACAAACAATGACAGGTAAAAATAGCAAGTACCAGAGAAAATAAGACAGAGTAAGAGTTTAACCAAACTTTACAAACATAGAAAATTTTAATTATTAAATATTCAAGTCTGTAAAAGCGTGAGACTGTTTAAGATGATGCTGAAAGAGTGTATAAATTCTTGAAACAGCACACAAACACACACATTATCACAATTCAACCCCCCATCTGCTATGACAGGACCCTCCAGCCAATCAACTAGTCTGTCACATTGATTTTGAGGGGTCACTGGTGCACAATGGCCAGGGTTTTCCTGTCTTAACCTCTCTGATCACACTCATATGCACACACACACACTCATACACACGCACACATAATGACAATAAGCTTTATATATCTCATATACGTAAAAGTCATGGCCAGGAGGGTGCTTTATGGGGAGGGTAGAAAGCAAGAACAACAAACAATGACAGGTAAAAATAGCAAGTACCAGAGAAAATAAGACAGAGTAAGAGTTTAACCAAACTTTACAAACATAGAAAATTTTAATTATTAAATATTCAAGTCTGTAAAAGCGTGAGACTGTTTAAGATGATGCTGAAAGAATGTATAAATTCTTGAATCAGCACACAAACACACACATTATCACAATTCAACCCCCCCATCTGCCTCTCATCGTTTCATCACATCCCTGCTTCTGCAAATCCCCCGTTCCCTGGGGGAAAGCACACCCGGCTGGAGGGGAAAGCTCCCAGGTCACCGCCACCGCCACCCCCACCGCCCCTTTTCCAACCCCTCCGTCCGTCATCTCTTTCCTGGTCAAACAAAAACAATGGTCATCTATCAGAGAGGGCACCAGTCAGGCGCTTTGGCTAATGGAAATAAACCGGCATTTCAGGTGTTCAGGACTGACTATGTTCTCTGACGTCATGCACGTTCTGTTTTAGTCTTTTTTACCCCACACACACACACACACACACACACACACACCTTTAGCCCTCACATCCCTCTGTTGCCTGTTTCCCTTTCCGGAGGGGACTCTCTCAGGCATCTGGAAAAACAGGATTCATGCATGTCTGCTGGTATTGTTATCATTACAGAGTCCGTCAGAGGTGGAAGAAACACTCAACTTCTTTACTTAAGAAGTAGCAACACAACAATGTAAAGTTAGCTAGTTCTAAATCAATTTTTACATACACTCCAGTGCCTAGGAGAACCTCCTCCAAAGGGGTCATAACAGGAGGGTTGCAAATGGAGTAGGAAAGATAAAATAACAGAAATGCTACAAAAAAAAAGATTTTTTTAAAAACATTTTTTCTCTGATCTTTGTTTTTTTAAATGCAAAATATAGTTTAATTTAACCCCTTTAAAGACAGAAAAATGGGAAAAATCATTCTTTTCTAACAGGTAAAAACACAAAAAGATGAGGAATCACTGGTTATGTCTTTTAAAAATGTATTGTGTTATATAAGCTTATGATTTTTTTAAAGGCAAAATCTTAATTTGAAAAGTAACTACTGTACAGCTGTAACATATGTAGTGGAGTAAGAAGTACAATATTACCTTTAAAAAGTAGAGGTGTAGAAGTTAAGAAGCAGCATTAAAAGGAAATATAAATGGACAGAAAGTACGTCAAAATTGTATTTGCGTAACTGTACTTTCCACCACTGGAGCTTGTATACACTATTTTAACGTGGTCGTGGCTTAGAGTATGACAAAAAGTTTTTAAAAAATTATAAAATCCTTAAAATGATGGAAGAAAGTAAAAAGAGAGGAGGAGATGGACTTAAAACTGAATTCTCAACCACGTATATTTAATGGCAGTAAAATCAAGTCACCACTAGTGGGCGCCCAAGTATTTCAACAGTATTAAACTCAGGAGGCTGTTTCGTCTTCTCTCACCTCCTCGACTACAGTTCCTACTTCCTGGATACGCGCTCAGAAAAACAGCCAGGTTGGACTTGTTATTATCATCCTACAACGAGTTTCCGTCAACCTGTGGCTTGTACACACACGAAGACGACATTTTCCAGCCATACATAAACGTTTAATATCACGAAATTACTGATGATAACGTAAAACAGGACCGGGAGGCGGAGGGCGCAGAAGTCGCAGAGAAAGGTGAGGTAGTCAAGGAAACTACTAATGGTTTAGCTTGCTAGCTAAAAGCTGCAATATTTATCTGTTTACGTTCGTTTTTAATACGTTTCTTTTCGGCGTTTGTGTTCCCGTTTGGTTAGCGGGTGATTTACAAAACAAAGAAATGTTAAAGCGTGTCAAAAGGCAAACTCAGTTGTGTGTCTGTTCTTCTCCAGAGCGCCACGTCATTGATCGGCGGAGGAGGCAGAAAAACACACCCGGAATTTAGTCCGAACCCCCGCCTTGAGCCCAGGGATTAGACGTTTACACTTCACCGCTAGCCTTCTTCGGTGTGCTGCTGTTTGTGTTTTGACTTACCGAGAGAGAGGACCAGTCGACAAGCGGCTCCAAAATGACGGCGTCCAACTCGGGTCTCATCATGAACGTGGTGAACAGCATCGTCGGAGTCAGCGTGCTCACCATGCCCTTCTGCTTCAAACAGGTGGGTCACCTGCGGGTCTGCAGGTGCGGCGGTCAAAACCCTCCCCCGAGAAACACGACCCCTTAAGTTGACCAGTTAATATGCGGAAATAAAAGTACCTGTATGTAAGTGCCGCGTTTAAAATGTCATTATAACGAGTAATATTAACAACAAAATGCGCTTAAAAAAAGTAAAAGTACTCATTGAGCAGAATGGCCCCTTTTAGGATTATATAATTGGTTATTATTGGTGACACATCAATATTTAAGCTGTAGTTAGGTAGGGTGAAGATAATTTTATCAGGCAGCTGAATTTGTGACAGTACATCATATTTTATGAAGTGGTCGTATGTTTTGTGTATAATATTTAGATCTTACAAGAAACTAGTTGTAAAATGAATGTAGTAGAATAAAAAGCGTTTCCCTTTAAAATGTAGTGCAACATCAGAGTAAAGAGACACAAAATGGAAATACAGGCACTTTAAACTACTTAAGTAGTTGCTACCAGTAACTTTCCCCCATTAAGCTTGAACTTCTGTATTCTAATTTGCAGAAATACAAAAGGTGTAGGGATGTAAGGAAATTGTTCTTGCAACATCGTAAAAACACAAGACAATATACTTTGGAATTATTTGAACCTAAATTGTCACACATGACGTACAAATGCAAATGTTTTAGCTCGATGCTCGAGAGGTGGAGCAGGTGATCCACTAACAAGTCTGTATGTCAAACCCTAACCTAAGGCTGACCCAGTTGCCGCTGATGTGTGCCCAATGAATCTGTGTTTATGGGTGAATATGACTTGTACTGTAAAGCGCTTTGAGTGGTTGTTAAGACTAGACAACGCTATATAAATACAGTCCATTTACCATAACAACACAATTCAGCAGCATCACAATCCACATCCCTCAAAATGACCATGAAGTTATTAAATCAACATCTCTCAACAAAAACAGAACATTATAACCTTCAGCTTGATAGTGATGACAGCATGTTTCATTTTGGCCTTTGTGTGTTTTGTGTTGTCATTACTGTGAACTGAAATTTGCTAAATGGATGACTATATTACTTTACAGCCCGGCAACTTCCTCATAAGATCAATGGGGATGCTTGGTTGAACATAAACAGCATCCCCATCTGTTGTCAGACTGCATCAAGAGTCTTTATGCTCTTCTCATTGCATCATTCAAACATATTGTCGTACAGGTTTTGGCACAGAAACAACGACCTTCTGTGTTTGAAAAAGCTCTGCTGAAGCACCCTTTGCTTGTTACTTTGAACAAAACATGTTTGTTGTGTGTGGCCATGAACAAAGAGTGCACAACTACAAACAAAAAGTTCAGCATTGATGCTGTATTTAGAGTTACTTCAGTAGTGAAGGAACTTAACAAGATAAGGAGTGTTTTGCTTACTTTAAAAAGCTAGGTCTTCCTCCATCTTTCCCAAAGAAAATGACAAAAAAATGTTGTGTGTCACAAAGGTTTCATCTCATGTTTTATCTCTCTGAAAGCTAATTGCACTCTTCCTGTCATAGATTTAACTGATTTGCTTACCTCCTGTGGGTGGGGCTGAGGTCATTTTGCTATATTTTACATTGAGGATATCCTGTACAAAGACAACTTGCACATTCTTTTGTTTGATCATGAAGTGTGTGCATGATTTTTCTCTCTTTTCTTCTCCTTTCCACACACCTTCATGTTTTCAGTCAAATGCTTATCAGAGGAGTGTTTGACATGAAACTAGCAAATATGTTTCCCTCTTGGACTGGAGGTATGATTAATGACTGAATAGAGTCAGGAGTGTAGATGCCATTTTGACTGTTAGCCAGGAAATCAAGATGACCTTTCACAATAATGTTTGTGTAATTAAATAGAGGAGATTTATGAGATATTTTGTGTTTCAGTAGGAGGACCAAATTTCAGGACAGGTGTTTGAAAGTATGTCTGACATATATTAACTCTGCTCTCACAGTGTGGGATAGTGCTTGGGACAATGCTGCTGTTCTTCTGTTCGTGGATGACCCACAAGTCTTGCATGTTCCTGGTCCACACGGCCAGCAACACCAAACGAAGGACCTATGCTGGACTGGGTGAGTTTTAGTTGTGATAATTGATGTTTTTATGTGAATAAATGTTAGATTTTCCACTTTGAATTTATCGCTGACAGTACAGTAGTCTGTATGCAGTTCATGAGAGGGTTTGTAATTGCCACTTTCACTGGTCTTTTTTTGGAGGATGTACAGGAAAGTGCAACAACCACTGCTTGTTTAAAACAGAGGAAGAAGTCGGTTGCTCCTGTACTGTCGAGTGTGTCAGGGATTTTAGATAAGCATAGTTATGCTAGTTTGAGCTTAGGTATTATCAAAACAGACTATTTTTAGGACCCTGTCATGTGTTTGTCGTCATGTTGTTCACCATCATTCCCTTCCCTGCAGCCTTCCATGCTTACGGGAAACCAGGAAAAACACTGGTGGAGACGAGGCAAGTCTCATTATTTATTCACAACACACATTATGCTGTATGTTGAGTGTATACGGTGGCGTCATATTCTGCGTATTGAGAAGTTTAAATGGGTTCAGTTGATTTAGAATACCCACAGTATGAAGAGAATAAACATAGCAAACATATAATAATTGAAAGGTAAAATAAAATAGATTTATTTCCAAAATCATCAACTCTGATAACACTTAATATTCCACCTGTCTCTGTGTCTTCCCTCTCTCTCTGTCCCTGCAGTATGATTGGGTTGATGCTGGGGACCTGTATTGCCTTCTACGTTGTTATTGCTGATTTGGGCTCAAATTTCTTCGCTCAGCTGTTGGGTTTACAGGTTTGAAATCATGACTTTTATCTATTTATGTTGCTATCTCTAAATCATACAGTTCATCTCCTCTGCCTTCGTCTTAACCAAAAGTACTTAAAAACTGCAGCGAATGTTTGAACCAGCATGCTCCAGATAGGTAGAGCCGAGTCTGAAAGTGAGCTCTTAAGAAACAATGTTGTATTATCATGTCCTCTAAAGGTGACCGGCAGTTTCCGTGTGCTGCTGCTGATTGCTGTGTCTCTGTTCATCGTGCTCCCTCTGAGTCTGCAGAGGAACATGATGTCCTCCATCCAGTCCTTCTCTGCTATGGCTCTCATCTTCTACACCCTCTTCATGTTCACGGTGAGCCCACAGCCACACAGACAGCTGCACTCTACGCAGTGCGTCTCAATAGACTGCAGTGGAGACACGTATTAGCTTTGCTTACAAAGCTTGACAATCAAAATGCATGAGGTAGAACTGTCCTTGGAAGAGATAAAAAGGCCCTATCAAGTTAGCTGTAGAGTTGAGCACGGTATACAGTGCAGTGATATCCTGACCTCTGCAATACTGACAGATGATGTTTAAAGGTATTCTGCTGCAGTTAAAATAAAAATTGTAAATAAGATTTATAAGAGCATTGAGGAAATTCATCAGTAATATTGTAGTCATGCAGTGAAGTAAGATCTGGACCCAACAGATCTACCATAGCAATGGAGGACAGTTTGTCTTACAGCATTTTGTAATGTAAATAACTTACAAACAATTTGCTCCTGTATTTTTGTGTTTTTCTTTAAGTACAAGAACTAATTCTGAAGCCAGCCCCCCCCCCAAAGTAGGATTTTACATATGAATATTACAGACTAACAGGTCTCTCATGTATAACCTGAACAACAACTGCAACTTGTTTGATTTTCTGAATATTGTTTGGATAAATGTCATTTTGTTGTCTACTGTGTTATGATTCTCTCTTATAAGCTCCATTGAACTACTGTATGTACTTTGTGTCTTCTTTACCAACACAATATTGTCTTGCTCCTCTTTTTTTTTTTTTTAAAGAGCAAATCCGCACTAAATCACATCAGGCAGAAAACAATTGCTGCACAGCTCTTTATAGGCTAAAACAAAAGCCTTTCCCCTGGGAGGGAGGCACCACTTGGAAATTGGTCACTAGAGACATTTTAAGCTCTGTAAGTGCAAAGTAAATGGTGGTCACATGGTCAGTTCCACTCAGTTACAAACCTTTGCAACTCAAGGGAATGACCTTTTTATGTTCGCTCATTTGTTATAAGGAAAACTTGGTCATTCCAGATGTAGATTATGTCAAATGCACTTTTATACATATTTGGTCTCCCTCTAAACTTATTCTTGAAGCCCATTCAGTTGAGATGCTGTTTTTTATTATGGGAGTTTTATTCTCTTATCCCAAGTCAGCACTACATTCCCCTTTGTACATGCTTTTCTTCTCCAGCCAGTCAGCAGCAACACTGTAGCAGCTGGCTGCTGAAATATGTCTGAGGTTAATACTACCCATAACAACTATTTGGACGTATCTCCTTCAGGAACTGGAAAAAGATTCACATGTGGAGTCACATGAATTATTTCTTTAGCCCCGTAGCCCTGCCTCAGCTCTTTGATGATGTTTTGGCTGCGTCTTTCTGTGAAATGTTTGACATTTGCACTCATCTAAGACATTTGTTTTTCTGGTTAAAAGATACATTTTCTCTCCTCTGTATACATTCTTTAGCAAGTAACCTTGTAGATGTGTTTGCAAGGTGAAAACAGTGAGGTTATAGTTCAAACTGGAGCTGCATCTAATAACTAAAAAAGCTTAAAACTGGAGATCTGTCCAGCAGCACTTTTCTGCCTCATGTGGTTCAGCTCATTTACTCTTTAAATGTGCACACACATAGTTGGTGTGTATGGCTCTGTTTTACCGACCTGTAGCACTGCTTCCACAGACTTCAAACTGCTGTTTACAGTGTCTCTGTGTGATGTGACTTTTAGTTCCATAGCATGGCGTTAACCTGGAGCAGTGGTGTGGTGTGTGTCTGGCTTTAGATCCAGGCCTGGCCCGGCCCGGCCCAGTCCAGACCCCCTAACCCTCTAACAGTGATGTATCTCCTTCCCTCCTCCCTCCTTTCATCCAATCCTTCGTTTCTCTCTCCCTTTCCCTTATGCTCATCACACTACTTTACTTCCCTCTCTTCCTCTCTTTCCCTCGTGTCCCCCTGTTCCTCCTCCTCACTCCTCCTTCACCACCTCCTCTCTTCCTCTACACCCTGTGTTTGCTCCCCTCTGTCCTGCTGCTGTTTCTGCTGCTGGTGCTGTAGATAGTGTTGTCGTCTCTGCGCTACGGCATAATCTCGGGCTCCTGGGTGGAGCGGGTTCACCTGTGGCGCTTCAAGGGCGTCATTCAGTGCCTGCCCATTATCGCCACAACCTTCTGCTGTCACCCGTAAGTAAACCCACGGAAACCACCCCCAAAATAACACCACAGTAAGGGCAGTGGGAGGGGGTGGAGAGTGAAGGAAGCCAGATGTGTTCCTTGCAAATTTACGCTCCTTAAACTCCCCTCCCACCTACCTGAACCTTCCGCCCACTCTTCTCAGTCGTTCCCATTTTTTTACCTTTAATTCGGGTTTGGTCTGAGCCATTTCAGCTCTATCAGTGTGTCTGTGTGTGTGTGTGTTTTTGGTGGCAGTAGTAACAAGGCAGAGGAGTGTAACAAAGTGAAAGTTTTATCTTTGCTGCGCTCCCAACCACTGCCCCAGACCCAGGATGAGCAGCCTGGGTCTGGCCGTGGAAAGGCTGAAGGGTTATGGAGTGTTTTGCTGTCCGTTGGGACTTAATCAGGTAATTAAAAGAGCAAGATGGTGGAAACACATGCTGATCGAAAACCTGTGGAGTAGTTTTTGTTTAGATTACCATATCCCTGTTGTTTTTTTTTAAAATCACATTTACAATTTCAGTTATCCATCATTTTCAGGTTTTTTGTTCAGTGTGGGGTTTCCTGTCCTGTCTCTTTCCTTTTCTTCATTCTCTCTGGTTTTCTCTCCTCATTCATTACTTTCATCACCTGTCTGTGAGCTGTCAGCATGGGTGCAGCCCCCCTCCTCATCCTTGTACCTCCCTCCCGTGGGGTTCTTCTTTTATTTCACGTCAGCTTCACAGAAAACATTGCGGGCAGCGTGCTGATGAACTTCCCCTCCCAGCCTGTTGGCGGAAATGATCGTGTGCGTTTGCCGTGATGTCTGTATGGCAGGTAGTTCCCCATGATGATCTTGCCCTGCCGGCAGGCCATCAACACCATGCTTTTTGAGCAGTAGGTGAGCTCAAATACTACTCACACACTTGCTGTAAAGGTAGTGTAAAAGAGCCAAGACACACAGAAAAGTCTTTGTGGTTTGATACCTAACTAGACATTATTCTTTAATGCGTTTTTTTTATGTATGTAACGTTAATAGCAGAAGGATAACAATTTGGACATAAAGTGTGTGTGTGTGTGTGTGTGTGTGTGTGTAATAATAGGTATACTTTCCTTATATGAATACATTTTAATCTTTTCATTTCACACTTTACCTCATTACTGTGGAAGGCACTCACATCCTCTCTGCAGTGCAGTTTGATTGTCATAAAAACCGCTGGAGACACTTGGTGTGGGTCTTAACTGTGACGTCTGTTGAATTTTCATCGTATCCAGATGTGAGCACAGGCACATAAACACATCTGACCTAAAAATCCTGTGACATGCACTATTTCTTATGTAATTTTGAAGAATTTCTAGCATATATGGTGCTGAAAGTTTTTCGGGGGGTGTTTTGTTATTCTTTAATTTTCAGAACTGCACCATATGTAGCTTTTTATCTTTTACTAGTGAAATAGGAAGCCCCGCTAGTTTGTATTTTTAGGTGGAAATCAGATCAACTTGTGTCCTTGAAAAAAGAAAACTGTAAATTTACTGCTTGAGTTTTTCTTTTTTGTCTTTCCTCCATTTCTCTCTCGTATCTCTCTGTTTCCGTCTTACAGTAGAAGGATGGGACGTTTGCTGCCGGGGGATACATGCCTCCTCTGCGCTTCAAGATGATCACCCTCTGCATTGTGTTTGGCACCATGCTGGGAGGCATTCTCATTCCCAACGGTACATCCTGTGTGTGTGGGTGAACAATCAGGCTTGGATTGAGCGAATTAAAATTGTATATGCGTGTTCACACGTGTGTGGCTCGCCGGCTGGAGGTCTTGTGTTCCTTTATGTGGTCGGAGTAGCAGGGGAGCTTTACGACACGTGTGTGAATGTGACTTTACGAGTCAGTGACTGTCACACTCTAACACAGTCCTTAAATCAGGGCCCTAACTTTTATCTCCTTTTAGACGGGCAGAGCGGGAAGATAGGGCTATTATTCTTCCAGACTCTGTCTCTCTCTCACACACACACACTTAAACACACACTCACAAAATCCATGTACACACCAGTACTGGCTCTCTGTCAGGTTCTGTGAGTCTTCCCATCCCTCTCACAAACAGCTACAAAATGGTGGAGATGTAAAGGTTAGCATGAGTTTATGTTTTATTCATCCTTTTATATGGTGGCTGTTTGTTAAACTTTTGATTGGGTAGAGACACACACACACACAGTGGGATTGGATGGCTCTTTGTGTGTCTAATCAGACTAATAGACTGAGGAGAAGGGAGGTAAGGACCCTGGGGAGAATGGACACTAAATCTGAGGGAGACAATATGGTGTCCGTCCCTCTGGATGAACGATGGGTTTCCGGGCCCGACGTCCAGGCGGCTCGATCCACAGAGACAGGGGTGGGGCCAGGGCCCACGCTGCTGCCAGGAACAGGGTGCCATGGACTGGGGAGCCTGCGCGTGTCTGGGCGGGTGCTGGTTATGAATGGCAGAGGCAGGTATGAATGGAGCTAGAGATAAGGAGCGTAGATTTTTGTGGGGGATTGCTTTGAGTTATTTGGCAGAGGACAGATGGAACAGTGTTCACAGCGGGACACATACCTCTCAGCTCTGGCAGCGTGGGTGCCATGTTTTGCCCGGCGGGCTCCTAGTGTTTTTGATTTGACATAAACCACACATTTCCTATCAGATAAGCTTGATAAGTGGCAGAATCTGGATCTTCTTATCCATCATTTTCAGCTGCTATTTCACCTGTTTATCCATTATTGTTGGTCATTATTTCGACTGTTTAATTGGCACATATGCTCCAACAACTGCAGAATTACCCCCTGGGGTACAAGTTAGGAAGGTTAGGAATCATTGCTCCGCAGATCCCCAGGATAATCCCTGTGTCTTTCTTTCTCTTTTCTCTCTTTAGTGGAAACCATTCTAGGTCTGACTGGAGCCACCATGGGCAGCCTCATCTGCTTCATATGCCCCGCTCTAATCTACAGGAAAATCCAGAAGAACAGCATCATCTCTCAGGTTACACAGTCAGAATTTGGACTTTTCAAATCATTTCGTCATTGAAGAAGTTTTAGTCAACATGTCTGACATTTTTTGCTTCTCCTCTGTCTCTCTGTCCTGTAGCTGGTGCTCTGGGTGGGTCTGGGCATCCTGCTCATCAGCACCTTTACCACTCTCTCAATTTCGGCAAGTAGCCCTGGTACCAGAGTCCCGGCTCCGCCTCCTCCAGCACCCGACAAGAACAACGTGCCGCTGCCCGGCCCCCATGAACTGCACGGTAAAGATCATGACATGCACTAATGGCTGGCAATCAGTTATCTACTTGACGGACTGTAGATGAAAGTGGTTTACTAATGAGCCATGGAAACATTTACCTCAACGTGCTGGAGCCAGAGTTGTCTGCAGCATCTGAAATTGGACAGCAGCGCTGCATGTAATTATTTCATGCAAAAGGCACCGGCAGCACAAGAGACATGTTTATTTTTTTGTTTTATTTTCAAAGTCGTGGACTGACTGCAGCGCCCTTAAAACAGCAAGATGAAGAGAATATGAGCCAGTAGCAAAGGGCCATTGGAACTAAAACAAAAGCACAAAGCCACAACAAAAGAAAGAGTTGCTTTCATCTCTGTGAGAAGAAAAGATGGAGACAGACAGAGCGAGTGATAGACAGACAGACAGGCAGGCAGGGTGAGAAGATAACCTCTTGATAATATCTGAGAGCAGCACTGAGTGCTTGACATTGATGGAACGAGAGTGATGCCCTTCAAACTCCAGCAATTTCTCCCCTCTCCGCTACCTCTGTTCATTTCTCCTGCCACCCCCTCCCCCCAAAATACATTGTCTACAACCCCCCTTTATCCCACCATATCTCCAGTGGCAGCTATAAAATGCCTGCAAGCTCTGGCTGTATAAAGAGAAGAGGTTGATAAGGGCTTGGGAAGAGGTAGTTGAGTACAGATGGAAACAAATGGACATGAGACGTAATGAAAGTCTGTGAGATCATTTTTGTTTCACTTCCTCTCTTTTACCTCATGGTTCTCCAGTTGCATCTTCTTCTGACTTGCTCACTCACACCTGCAAAGTCTGCCTACCTCCATCTTTGTGATTCTTTGTGAATTTTTGAACTCTAATTGATTCTACCCCATTCTTTCTTCCCATCTTTTCTCACGTGTTCTGACCTGCACACCTGTTTCCTGTTCATCATTTGGTTTCAATTTTAATTAATCTCCCTTTTTACTCTTTTCTCTCTGTTGCTCATGTATTACACCGCACTGACTGTGTCCATTCTGCTGTTGTTAGTATTTGCTGCCACCTGGTGGATTAGCTCCACAAAATCAGTCACAGCTGGGTTTATCAGTGAGATATCCCTGGGTGTTAATTTACCTTAATGCCAGCAGTTAATGTGTACAATAAACACCACTGTACAAGAAAATAAAGAGTACATTTCACAGTTAGTGATAAATATTATTCAGTATAATACTGTAATTCTAATTTTCTTTGACAAGAAAAAATACTGGAATAAATGAGATGTCACATTTATGGTTTTTTAATTTAGTCCCAGTAATGTGTCGCATATTTTTCAGACTGTCTGTACAGTCTGTGTGAGAAAATACAGCTAAGACAAATAAAAAGCCCACACGGAACGGAACTAAACGAGTATAAAAATATTCCAGGGTGAAAATGCCATTTTTATAGATGTATAAATCAAGTATTAAATTATTTGTAGTTGATATGTAGCAGTAGTCTGTGTTGTAATAGACTGTGTTTTGTGTGTTTGCATGCAGATAATCCTCCAAACAAGAAGCCAGTGGAAATAGAAAAGCCTGATCTCCCAGCTGCTGTAGAGGTGGTACAACCTGTGGAGAGAGACCAGGCCGAGCCCCCACAGATTAAAGGACCAGTGGAAGTACCTGAGAGGAAGAAGGAGGAAGAGGTGCAGCTGGACCGTCCTGATGCTGGTAAGGAAACTGAACCAAAACTGGGATCCTTACTAGATCTTCTCTGTACTGTGCAGAAATCATGAGTATTTTTTCTGTTTGCCTCAGGTGTCGCGGTGCCTGAGGGAGAGGCCCATCGCCACGAACCACCCATCCCTCATGATGAGGTCAAAGTAGACATAAGAAAGGAGGATGAGAAAGAACCTGCTGGAGTAGGAGGAGGAGGAGAGGAAGAACCCAACAGAGATGAAGAGCATGGTTTAGGTCACGCTGTGAAGGCAGAGGACAAAAAAGACAAGAAGGCTGAAGAGAATCCAAAGCCTGCAGAGGTTATTGTGAAGAGAGAGGAGGTGGATTTGGGTGGAGGTGAGGTCCTGTCCAATGAGGTGCTAGAGAAGCCGGTGGGAGAGGCAGGCAAGAAGCAGGACGTTCCCTCGCTCAAGGAAGTGGAGAGGCTCGATCCTGTTAAAGATCCTCTGGGAGGGAATGCAGCGGTGGTGGCCAAACCGGCTGTGGTGGTGGATAAAGTGGGCAAAGCTGCAGAAGCTGCAGGGAAACGTGAGTATTTGTTTCAGTCCTTGTATAGCTGTAGTGGAAGGGAACTGAAGGGAATTAAATATCTAAAAAAAATGCAGCATTGACCTTGTGATATTTGGTAATTCTTTAGCTCAACTTCCTGATGGAGAACAACATCCTGCTGCAGTAGAGGCTCCAGCTGCAGACACAGCAGATGAAAAGATGGACGGTAAGAGTAGAAAATATTCAGTAAATTCTGTGGAAACTAAACAAACCCAAAGTTTAAAAATCACCAGCTGCACTGCAGGACAGCTTCAGTATTTGATGATACATCTTTCATTGGATGTGAGCGTTGAGCATTCAGCAGTCATACAGCAAAAAAAGAAATCATGCAGTGGAGGGTGGGGATGCCATTCTCTCCGTCAGCAGTTTGCCCCCATGGACCAGAGTGCCGACCAGTGCAGCTGCAGCTTTGTGGGGGCAGTGTTTATAGCCTATGACATACAGTGGTCCTTTGACAGTCAGGCCCAGCACATGACTATTTTCTGTGTGGCTGTAAGTGGAAAAAAATGACAGCATCACTATTGCATTTTTGACTATTGTGTATAGTGCACAGTGAGCTCTAATGTAGAAGGAATTGAAATATGAGAGAGAGAGGCAGGCTGTGAGAGAGTGCATCTTCCTCACAGGCTGATAATGATTGATGAAGGTTGGGTTAATTGGCTAATTTAATTAGCTGTGTTAAAATAGACTTAAAGGACTTTGCTATGGTCTGCTGCATGCTGTTTATGGCCCTGCCACTTTTCCTCACCTCACATTGCTTATGTAATCTCATCTTTGTAACCTGCTCTTGCTTACTGTGCCTATTTTCGAAGGTACATGCGGAGTAAAACACAGGAGAAATGTCTCTTTTACTTCTCGACCTGGCTTGATACTTCCAGCAGTCTTTTTTGGCTTTTGTTGACTCTCTTTCTGTTGTTTACTTTTGCCCTCTCTCTCTCTCTCTCTCTCTCTCATTCTCTCCATCTTTACCCCCTTTTTTCTCTCTTTCTCTGCGGGACTCCTATCACAGTGATAAAAAAGTTGGTTGCAGGTATGAACTCCCTCTTGCCTTTTCGTCTGTTTACCTCGGCCTGTCATTCAATTTCAGTCAGTGGGCCATTTATCTGTTAATAGATATTTACATATTCATACAGAACATATTATAATTTATGTTTTTATTTATGTTTGTGTAGAATCCACCTACTCACCTCACCCTCTAACATAGTTTGTGTGTGTCTACAGCTGCCCATTACTGCACATTTAAGTTTATGTTTAAGGCTACAGTCTAGATGTGTTTGAATAAATCCATAAATATTGGGTTACTGTCTGTTTCCCTTCTTCTCCTACATAGAGCTTGGCCCTTCATCAGCCTAACTGAGCTTCTTACAGATCCCTAACCAATATATATTTCCCAGAGCAGTTTGTGACTTGTTTTAACTCAACGTCTCTGTCTCCATGTAGAGGGCCAGCTAGACCACGCAGTGCTGCTGCAGGTGATTAAGGAGCAACAGGAACAACAGAAGAGACTTCTAGACCAGCAGGAAAAACTACTGGCTGTCATAGAGGAGCAACACAAGGAAATCCACCAGAAACAGCCTGCTGGTACGTATAGACATTATTTTTCCCAGATAACAGTGCCCACACAAGACAGAGTGTAAGCAAAGTGTTAATATTTTAAAGGTGCTGCTGAAGGTGAGGCAGAGAAAGGCATCCAGGAGCACTTGGAAGCGATGGAAGGTGGAGCAGCCAAGCCCAAAGACTCTGGCTTGGCCTCAGAGTTGAAGCAGTCCAAGGAAGCAGCTGGAGCTGAAGTTGGAGCTCCACAAGGTGGAGTGGTTGGGCCTCATGCTGTGGCCCAGAACCAAGCTCAGACTGGGGATAAGGTTGCAGAGGCAGGGGCACCTAAAGGAGCTGTTCCAGCTGCTTACAAGGAGGATGTCCATGTTGTGCCTGGAGGAGAAGGTCATAAACAGAAAGAGCTAGGGGCGAGGGGAGTGCCACTGGGAAGGAAAAGACAAGATGACCATCAGCCTGTGCCTCAAAATGATCAGGTAGCTCAACTTAAAGGTGAAGAAAGAAGCCTGGACAGGGAAAAAGAGAAAATTGAAAATGTTAAAATACAGCAGATAGAAAAAGAGATTCAGGCAAGACTGGAAAAAGAACAGGTTGAGAAGGAGGTGGCCAGAGAGCAGGAGTTAAAGATGGAAAGGATAGAGAAAGAGGTGCAGGCAAGGCTGGAAAAAGAACAGCTGGAGAGGGAAAGACAGGAAAAGCTGGCTAAAGAACAGCAGTTGGAGAAGGCAAGAGCTGACAAGGAGAGAATAGAGAAAGAAGTGCAGGCAATGGTGGAAAAAGAACGTGTGGAAAGGGAGAGAAGAGAGAAGCTGGCCAAAGAACAGGAGCTGGAGAAAGAAATAGAAAGAGAGAGGCTCGCACAGGAGAAACTGGCACTGCAGAAAGCTGCAGAAGAGAGACTCCAGCAGGAGTTAGAGAAAGCAGACAATGAAATACTTGAGAGAGCGAGGAAAGAGAAGGAGGCAGAGGAGGCTCGAGAGAGGCTGGCCCAGCTGGAGCGAGTCGTAGAAGCCCAAAAAGCTGAAAAAGCTGCACAGGGGGCTGAGCGAGAAGACGGCGAAGCTTTGAAGAATGGAGGACGAGACCTCAAAGAGAGAGTTGCCGCTCAGGCGGACCCCAGAGAAGGCGCAAAAGACGGGGCTGTCAAAGCCGAGGCTCGCCCCCAGGGCTCCCACGAGAAGGTCAGGGACCAGGGGGAGATGGATCTAAGGCGGAGGCGCAGGGCGGTCGGACCTAAAGAGGCCGGAGGGCCCCCAGAGGAGACCAGGGTGTCCAGGGGGGTGCCTGGGCTGGAGCCCCTGCTGGAGCTGGGAGGCTCAGACCTGCACGTGGCCCTGGAGGAGCAGCTACTGGCCGGGGCGATGGTGCACTCGCGGCAGATTAAACAGACCTCAGAGGATGAGGGAGCGAAATAACATACATCAGACACAAACACACAGATTCTCATTTAATGGTCAGGCTGCAAGTTCACACATACTACACACCTGCAGGACCTTCTAATACTGTGGACCATGATATTGTTGCCTTACATTCTCTCTTGCCTTCATGGACAAAGAGGAACTTTTTCTCTTTCTTGATATTGTGTACTCTGGAAAATAACCAAAGTCTTTATTAAACAGCAAAGTGTATGTAAATATTAACTTATTTTTGTCTGGTGGCAGAGAATTTTGAAAAATGTATTGTTGAAATGTATATAAATCTATGCAAGTACCATTAGATGGAGTGTTTTGACAGGGCAAATCATGTTTGTATGTGAGTCACTTTAATGTGTTTTTTTTATTCACCAGCTTGTGGGCTCTGCCTTTCTGTATGATCCGTTGTTTGTGCTGAGTGTTTGTTAAAGGCATTGCAGTGTTTATCTGTTAGTCTGAGATGTAAATATTGTAAATCTGTTAGGTTTCATTGTGATCAATGTTCAGGGGCTCTTTGAACCTACATTTACCGCATAGTAGATGAAATGTGGATTCAGGCCCTTTTATAAGTGTTGATTCATTATACTTTCAAATGAAAGTCACTGAATCCAACCTCATGCTGCAGCTACGAGGTATACAGTGTAGCCTTACTGGTTGATAAACTGTGGACCCTGAAGCAGCTTGATCCAGAACATATGGATCCACGACTGTAGTTACTAATCATTCCATCTTAAATATACCTTCCTTGTTGATTTATTAGTGCCTTATGATCCATATGCTGCTGCAGTAGTGATGGTTTTTCAAAACAAACTGTGGCAGTTTCTTTCAACTAGTGGTCTTTTTTCTTCCACATGACCCCTCTTACTGTAAATGGTACAGTAATTTTAATATATAAGATTTGTACATTGTGTTCAGGACAGTGGAAAGAAATCTGGACCATGTTATTAGTGCTTCTTAGTAATACAACTTTTCTGAAAATGCCTATGTTAGCACTTCAACATGTTGGACCTTTGCTTTGTACAAGAGGCTATTTTTCTGACTATTTTTCTAGGTGCATTTTATTTCTGTACATTTTGGTGACAAATAAATAAAAGATATGTTACAACCATGGCTGTTGGTCTTTGTTCAGACACATAATAGTAATATTTATTCACACCTCTATATTACAGAGTGGCAGTATTGCTGAAAAATATATGGCCTTTATTTGTAGCAGCAAGCTACTGTACAGTCTCCATTTCAACAATATGTCATTAAAAAAGTGTCAGATAATTTTTCAACCCGTGATACACATTCACTTGATTCACAGCACTAAGCAGCAGCAATGCTGTGTAATTTCAGCATCAGAAACCACTCAGCACTTGGAAATCCAGTCCTCAATGTCAGCCCCAAACAGTAATGAGTGTTGATTTCTGATGTCGCTCCACTGCATTAGCTCCTCTTACACAGGCAGGACGGTTTCCATTTATTTAACTCTTTTCTTGGCCTGTAATTAAAAAAAAGATTTTTACATGATGACCGTCAATCACCTCTACACAAGACCAGTAGCAGAATTACTCATTGCCACTTACTGCATTTGTAAAACACGTCTTCAGTGCTTCAAATTCCTTGGCACACAAGTCCCTCGTCAACTCCTGTCTGCCTGTTGTGGTCGCTGCCACACACTTCCCATATGCTGCTGCCTGAATCACAGAAGTTGACATTAGATATAAGAAAACAAAGTGAGATATTTAATGGTCCTCTGATCGTGAGAAACTTTGTCCAAGACGGTGGGTGACTTAAATAAGATGCTAATTCTGTTCCCTGCATACACTTTGCTCTTGTTTTGTTTGTTTGTGTTGTTGTTTGTTTGTGTTGTATACGCCTTTGTCCATACATGAATGTATAATCTTAGGTAAGTATACAGCTATGTCAGTATTCTTCATTAATACTATGACTGTTTATTTTCTCTGTATTACTTTACAATTTTTTTTATCTTATGCTAATTTAATCTTTCATCTTATTCATACATTTTCTGTTTGTGTAGCATAGAGGAGTAACTGCATTTCATCGTACAATCCTCTCTTGTGTCATGACAGTAAAGCTGAACCTGTGGACCCAAAGCAAAACCCTTGCTCTAAATATACTAGTGAAGTGGTTTATAGCTAAACAAATAACTGAAATCACATTGGAAGTCCATAACTGACACGTTTGGGGCATAAGCAGCTAGCTGAACAAAATTTTAGTGAATTGAACTATATACTAGTTGCTAAAATGTGACAAAGTCCCTGCTGGGCTGAGACGTTGCCTGCTCACCTCTCCCCCACACTGTGCAAAAAGTTCGGGGAAAATTCTTAGTTTCTCTCGGCTGCGACTCCAGACGTTTGGTCCAGACATGGTGCTGTTCGAGCGGTCAGTGAGGTCTTTTAGGTCCTTTAAGTCAACTGAAAAGCTCGATAAGAAGGGGCAGATAATTCCGAAACCGAAGCCTCTTCACAGTTAGTACAATTTAAAGGCAAACTTGATAAATACATATCAATAAGCAGATGAGGTATTCTTGTAAATCATGTACAGCGCCATATTGTTGACCCTGTCATCAAGGAAACGGCCCGTAGAATGTTCGGCAATGTGATTCGCTCATCTCCCTGCCAATCAAAATGTCAGCTCTAGTTTTCCTGAGTCGTCACCAGAACGCCAATAGTTTGCTACTTACTTTTCCGTGATTGGCTAGCTGTCACCGCAAGCCCCGCCTTCTCCTCGTAGCCCCAGGAGGAAGATGAGTAACCCGCAGCCAGGACTGCTAAATCATGGCAACATTTATGGAACGATTAGCCTTTCTTCAGAAAGTAAGTGCTATTTATAGTCAGTGCTACCTGAGAAGACAAATAACAGCTGAATGGAGCAAATAGTACCACGCAGCGTTAACGTGTCTCTGATTCTGCTAAGTTGTGTGGTCTTTAGCTTGTCATTAGCCCGCTAGCTAACAACATGAAGAAACAAATTTGGTAATAGCTTGTCCTGTGTCACTGGACATACCAGGATGTATCGTTTAAGTTTTAAATCAGCACACAGCCATGCTACATTGGTGAAATGTCGCTGCTGTAATGTCGAGGTGGTTTCCATCTGTTTCACTGCTTAACATACAAACATGTACATGGTTTGTGAGCTATGCGTTTGTTGTGGGAAACATCTGTCACAATGCTTTGAACTTGTGTGATCTAGACCCCTGACCGTCATGTGTTCATGATCTTTTCCACCAATTTTAGCTGCCCACTCTGATGAAGGCTACAGCAGATGATGAAAACCCTTGTCCTGGCTACCTTTTCCAAGAGATTGGAAGTATCCTTTGGCAGCCCCTGTTGTGGCTCGTAGGCGGTATAAATATGATATGTGGTTCATATGATATGTGCAGATAAATTGCTTTGCCGCGAAAGAATGGATTGGAATATACTGACTATGCTATGGTAATATTCTTAACCATCACAATAGAAATCTCCCACGAGTCTTCAGGTTGTGGGCAGTGTTTGTTGGAGTACCTTTTAGAGAGGTTGCAAGTTGAGTCCTGCCACGTCAAACTCAAGGTGAGACCAGGGTATTACTAAGTTTCTGCTTGTGACTGAAACTTCAAAATAGAGCTGTGGTGTGTGGCCATGATCTGTAGAGTTGCATAAAGCTTGTTTTCCTGTCTTTATTGTCTGTAACTCAAAGCTACATTCCTGCTCCTGGTCTTTCAGGTGCTTAAGATCTTCGTCCATCTGTGCGGCCATGGTTCAAACCATTTCCTCACAGAACTTCGAAGGAACTCCACCTTCATCCAGCAGGCATCAGGTTAGGCATCAAGTGCTTTTAGCTCCATTTAACTCTCAGTGCCTTGTGGCTGCTCTGTTACTTGAATATTCACTTTGTTTGCTGTTGGGCAATTTACTCTCCAAGTTTACAGTGGTCCACCTGATCCCATTCATGGCACAGCATTATACCAGAAAGTGAGGAATACAGCACAGGTAAGACACACATTGTATTTCATCATCATGTCAGTCATATATCTGTGACAGCTGGGCAAAGACAAAAACTAACACTTGCTTTTGGACTTTTTCTGTTTGCAGGAAGTGGCCAGGTTGCTTTTCACAGATACAATTTCCACCAAAAGCGGCATCTCCCTGCTCAACCTAGCCCCTCCAACAATGGGTGAGCAAAAAAATGATAGCTTAGCAGTAATGACCCTACACAGCACTCATCATTAAAGGACATGTAGACTTATAGATCAATTATTATCCTGTAAAAAAACAAAACAATTTAGATTTAGTTTATTTAACAAAATTAAAGGCCCTGTACACACTCACAGGTCATCTAGATAGGCACAGGAAGTGAAAACACCTGTGCAGGTGTACCAGGGAATTTAGATTTAATGATGAGAGATTTTGGAACCCATCATCTGGCCACTGATAGATGTGACCTCAGTTACTCTCTAATGAACAAATGTTAGAAGCGCATGAGTGCCTATGTAAGAATGATGATGACGATGAGATGTTTTTATTCAGTTAGATACAATACTCAGTCATTGTATTTTGTGAGCCAAAAGCCAAGGTACAATAGATCTTCTGTGTCTTTACATTAAGGTATGGGCTCAGCAACTTCCCACAGGTCAGGAATGCAGGGATTTGGATACAGTCCAGGGAGGCAGGGGACAGGTGAGCAATGCACCCATCACCACCACACACTGCATCCGTACACTTCACTCTACACACAAATCAAATCAAGCTTATGCCTGTACCTGTACCTCCTAGCAGGCAGTGACTCACTATTGGATAAGATCCAGAAGGCTGCAGAGGTCGTAGCCAGTGCTGTCCTTCCACCAACTGAGCACCAGGGCATCCGTCTCCATGACAACCACTACAGGGCCGTAGTGGCGCCTTCTGCACCCATAGAGGTGGCCGTGCCAGCGTGTGCCTACAACCTCCCTGCTCGCAGACCAAAAGGTCGGACATTGTTAGTGTGATAGAAACATAAGTCTCAGATTTCACATATTTGCCATTTGTCACAAATGCAGTATAAGCCCACACTGCAGCATTGAGACTTCCAGTTTAATTCTGTGAATGTTCACCGTGACACCTCAGGCTATCATGTGTCTTCACCACAGCAGTGACCCAGCGTTGCCCGGGGCAGATAGGAGGCGGCTGGGAAGAGACCGACAGTGGCAACAGCTCCTCTCACAACTCTTCTCAGGACATTGCAGTCAACAGCAGGGCCTCTGGGGGCAGCAAGTCAGCCGGTACCGGGAGCCAATCAGGGGCCAGTAGAGAGAGCAGTGGGGACCTATCAGAGCGGTTAGTGGCAACGTCAGCCCGTTGAAGCTGTGGCAGGATGCACATATTCTCAATTTTTCCACATTTAATGTCATTTCTCAGTTGTACCCTCTTATCTCCAGGGTTGAAGCTTTGCAGTTGGGGGACTGTGGCCAGGAGATGGCACTCATCAGCAGATTGGCTGAAGGCTCCAGAGTTTTCCTGTCCAGAGAGGAGAGTCAGCACTTCATCAAAGAGTCAGTGCATTTAAAACCAGATCAAGTCTCTGTTTATGTACTGTAGTATTTATCTGTTGTATTTGCTTTTTAGATTATCGACATCGATATTTGTCTTTTTTCCTAATGTCAGGTGCTCCATTCTTAACTGTGAGGTTGTGGTGGAGTTGCTCTCGAGCAAGCTTCAGGATCCCTCAAACACTCTTAAGATGGTAACAATGACCGGGCTTCATTGATAACCCAGGTTTTCTTTATGATACTATGTAATCCTGATGTGCATACTTGTTTTCCTCCAATCCTGCAGCGGGCACTGTGTGCTCTCTCATGCCTCATGACCTCTGACCTCCTCTCTCTTGAACAAATGTTTGGAGCGACTCAAAGAAGGCTTCGCCAGCTGAGTGAGGGGCCCCCAGGACCTGTGGCAAACAAAGCCACCAAGGTAAGAGAGACAGAAAAAGAAAACCACACATGGTGAAGACTGATAGGACAGAACTTTTTTCCCCTTCTTATCTCCTCCTGACAGATCTTGCGACAGTTTGAGGCTCTGATGGGCGGACCTCTGAACGCTCCCAGGCAGGATGCAGCAAACAGTAGCCACCAGGCAGCAACCACTCAGCCTCCTACATCTACATACTCAGACCCTTTACTACCAACTCACTCTGCTGGCAGTACCAACCTCAACCATTATCAGCCTGACATCTCACCCAGAGGTGTCACCCAACTACCAAATCACCCATCTTTCCCTTCTAGTCTGGCTTTGGCCCAGAGGGACTCCTCAGGGGAGCTGATGAATGACGGCGATGAGGTGAAACAGCAGCCAGAGTCAGTCAGGACTGCTGAGGTTATGCTGGCTGTTGAGGATCCAGAGCTTATTAGAGACAGAAGACCCCCTACTCCTTCTGAGCCCCAGAGCAAGCAGCCCTGTTCAGGCAGATTGTCTCTGTTCAGTGGTATGGAACTGGTGACCAAGGGGAGACTGGTGTGTGACAAGGAAAGAAGAACATCCCAGATGAAGATAGACACAACGGACAGTGACTTAAAGGAGAATCCAGCTGTGCACAACTCTGACAATTCAGTGCATTCAGCTCCCCCTGACACCTGTGAAGACCCTCCTTCATTTTGCAATTCAGTTGCATCTGATAGCAGCCAGCCAGTATCGGCCTTCTCATTTCTCAAATTTTGACCAAGCCTTTACAGCTGGAACTGTTAAACCAATGATGTCATCACACACATATATATATATATTTAATTTTATAAACCACGATCAGACCTGTAAGGTTATACTGTATAGGCGGAAGATTCACATTATGTTTGGGTTGTCTGTTTGTATCTGAATGGTGCCTCCGTGGAGGCAGCAGACTGGGTCAAGAGAATTAAGAGATTCAGGACTCACAGCTGTAGTCCTTGAGGCTGAGGTTGTATTTCACAAGTATGGTTGTCTTGAATTACAGGTTATAACCAATGGTTGCTTTATCTCAGGATTTCCTTTAGGTAACAACTATTACGCCTCTGCAGCACGCCCTGAACCTCTGAGGGAGAATCCCTTGTAATTTGCACTACAGTTGCTTTTATTATGAACTCATAAAACTACAAAGGAGAGTTGTCTTCCATATTTTTGGGTACTAAGCTATAATGTCAACATAAGTGTTATGAGTGTTAGTTTACAAATTATTTATTATGTCTACCCTGTATTGAGTCAAACATACCCATGAGAATGGTTGTAGAGTGCATGTCTATGATTAAAAACCTTACGTATGGAGAACTAATGGGGGAATTAATTAATGAGATAGTCTGTGTGCATAACCAATGTGTGAAATTGTGTTTGATGAATCATCTGTAATCAGCATAATGCAAATATCTGCAATTTCATGAACAGTCGCTCATGTCACCAAGTGAAAAGCAGATTATCTTCACTATCTCACCATTGTTATTTCAGTTACATTCTGTACTGCGGTGTTGAGTAATGTGGAACGTAGTACCAACCACATGCCGAATGGTATTCCAACCCCCTGGTACATAAAATGAACGCTAATGTGGTTTGTTTCAGTGAATCTAAGCCATGCTGTTGAACATGCTGAAGAACAATAAAACATGCTGTATTTTTGTTACAGCACTAACCGCTATGTAAATGAGTCCTGATATGCTGTATTCAACAAAAAACTAAATGGTCTCTAAATGGACATGTTGCAGACATCTCTTTCACTAACACTTTATTTCAATGTCAAATGATTTGGAACATTACATAAAATATGAATCACTATCACTTTCACACCTCTTATTTTATTTGCAACACAGTGTACTGGTCATATTAAACCATCCATAAACAAGTATGGCTGACAGGCTTATGACACACTCACTGGCTCACTACACATGATGTGTTAAATGTTTAAGAAATGAACACCTGGATCTAAATCATTTTAGAGAGCCCTCTCTTGAGGGCTAGTTTTTGTTAGAAGCACTGTGCTGAGCAAAGTGCTTCCACAGCCGCAGACTCCAGTGCCTGCTCTCGGCTCTATAATTAGCCAGGGTCTAATCTGAGGTTGGATTTTGGCGGTGAGGCTCATGAAGAATATCTGTTCCATTACCTTGAACCTACTGACCTGCCACACCTACATGTTCTAGTGTCATTTAGCTAGTGAAAGTAACTGCAAACATAAAGCTTACTCTAACTTTATTACTTTGGTTAGAGAAAACAGATAAGGCTTAAAATGTTTTTTTCACTGGATTGTTTTAATAATGCTCCTTGGGAGTGAATCCGTTGGCCTCCATCGACTTACTCTGCGAGTGGGATCGCAACAACTCCCACTTCGCAGACACGAACATGTGACTGACTTCCCCAGTCAAGAGTAAACAGAATGAGGAGTTACTGAGTAAAGTGCTTAGCTTTATTTAGTCTTGCAAGCACTTTGGATCATCATCACATGTTTCTTGTGATTAGCACCAATGAATATGTCCACACATCAACGCACGCATGTAAAGAGAATGATACCTCTTTATAAAGTGCACAGGGTGCGTGTACACACGCACACACACACACACACACAAACACACATACACATCAATACTGCACATAAAACCACAGTGGCTGGGCCATGGAAAGGCGGATGTGCTTATGGTCTTGACAAATGGTACATGGCAAGGTGGGGATGAGCCTTTGTGCCCAAAATCTGTAAACCTCCCCACACATCATCCCCCACTTCCTCCCGACTCGAGTGTGTTTCTTGAGGCTGTCGAGGAGGAGCCACCGTGCCAGTAGTGTCTGCACTGATGGGCGAGGGACAAAAGGTCAGGAGAGGGGTCAGAGGTCACAGTCATGTTGAGCCTGGACGCCCTCTGGTTTGCAGACTACTGAAGTGCGCCTCCCTCAGGACTCTGTTGATGTAGTCGTAGGAGACTAAGCTAATTAATTTGTCCTAAAGAGATTTGATAGGCGTTGATAGCCTTTCCACCGTCAACGGAAGCGCTGCTGTTTCAAGTTAAATTTCTGTAGCATTAAGCTATATGGATAAAACTTGATGACTGTCCAGGCAGAAGTTTCTGCCATTATATATCAACTCTGTACACATGTACAATCCACTGGGTCCCTGGCTGTTATATAATAATGTTCAAGAATGATTTACTAATGCTTTATGTCAGTTCTAAGTCATTAATTAACATTTGGGTTGCCAGGTTGTGAAAAAAAAAACCTCCTCGAGCATGAAACTTTTATCCTTTAAAGATATATTAAAATTTATAATTGCAGGCTTTTGCAGCGCTTTTCCAGAGTGTAAGTAGTCAGCCTATTAGAGGGTTCTCCCTAATGAATTCAAAAGTAAGCTGAAAAGATTGCTTGTTCACAACCTGGCAATACAAAAGTTTTTTATTTTAATTTTTTTTGAATAGCTCATAACTGAACTGTAAGGCATTGATAAACAATTTATTCGCTAACAATGAATGAAGCCATTAATCATAACTTATAAACTATTTTTAAAAAGGTTCTGTATGAGAAAGTGAGACCATAATTTCATATTATGTATGTGAATTTTCACTTTCACTTTTTCATGTAGATTTAGCAATATAATTCTATACAATAGATACATTTTGTCTTCAACTACTTCTGCTATTTTGCATACCCTCTGAGTGCTGTAGTTTAAAGTTTTAGAAAGTTTTATGCATTTCTGTCCAATATGTAGTGTATATATTGTGCAACTATTTATGACATATTACACATTTTACTTTGCTAGCATACTCCTATTTAGCTGCTGCAGATGTATACATGACTGGGCTTAGATATAACAAGGACACTAAGTCTTCAGAGTTTAATTTTAATTTTTTCAGCTCTTTAAATACAGTTTATAGTAAGCATCAATAGATAGCTACAGGGGCCGGATACTTGAACTCCAGAAAGGAACAAAAGCAGCAATAATATGTGATAGCAAAGCCACTTAAAATTTCACCTCAACTTAATCTGTAACTATGTTAATGGGGTATATCTCTGCTGCAGATGAAGGTAATCCAGCACTCTGCAGAGACACTGCGAAAAGCTTTGGTGTCTGATCGTCAGGACTTGATTAAACTTTACAGTAAGTACACACAAGAAGAAAGGCGTCTTCTGGAGGAAGGATTCCACCCAGGGCAGCTGGGGTCCCTTTTCCAACCCATCACAGTGCACTCCGACTCAGACTGGATCCCTGCTCACCCCCAGGAGCCTCAAGACTTTGCAAGCTTCTACAGAGACCCTTACCGAAAGACCCCCAATGCAAACCAGAACACTATTTATATTCAGACCATAGGTGAGTATGTTTGTGTCAAGCACCTCTGCTCTTTCTCTGTCTGTGTTTGTGTGGAAATGTTCTCACATTATTTGCCTCAATAGATGGCCATCAGAACCGAACATAGAAAAGGACATGTAAGCATAAGTACATTTACTGTTTCTCACTGTCAGTAATAATGCAAAACCCATGAGTATAAACCTGATGTCAACAACCAGGACATGGGAGAATTGCTTTCACATGATATTGTGGGCTATTCAGAGGGATGAGGCACACACAGTATGTTAGGTAGTGTTTTTTTGGACACCATGGGTAGCATGTCCAGTAGTTGCTTGGCCTTAATTATGTTCTATGTGTCTTGTAGGTTCCTTTGGGGAGGCGGGGGTCCAGACAGACCAGTATGTGGAATGGCTTAGACAGTACTGCCAGGCCTTCTTCTGTGGGCTTTCTGTCAAGTTGCTGCCAGCAGTTTCTGTGGCTGAAACAGGATGTTCTTTCCGAGTTAACAGTAACTCACATAACCTTCAGATCCTCACTGGTAAGTTGGGAAGTTTATTACTTCTGGCTTTTGGAGTTTTTCATCCATGTTCCATGTAGACAACAATCCCAAACTCATTATGGTTTTCTCTTGAAATTTAGGTGACCTGCTACGATTTCTTGGCAACAAGAAACCAAAAGATGCTTTTTGTATTGTTGGAATCACAATGATTGACCTGTACCCCAGAGACTCCTGGAACTTTGTCTTTGGACAGGCTTCTCTCAGTATGGGTGAGATTTTACCACAAAGCCTTGACTAAGAAAATATAGCTTTCTCTGTGATTATTAATGATAGAAACAGCCACACAACACTTATAATCCTGCACTGTATCTCAACATACTGTAAATCTGTTGTTAAAATACCCTGATATGTGCAGGACAGGCATAATCTTAAAGAAGAAAGTGAATCATACATACATTATATTTGTGTTATCAGTCTGATGATGCAATGTGGTTGTATAACCACTAGATGGCGATAAGATAAAATACATATTATCCAGGAGTTTGCAGTTTTGTTGCTTATATCCTCATCATTGTTTCTTAACTATGCACAGGAATGGGTGTTTTCAGTTTTGCCAGGTATGATGACAACTTCTACAGCAGAAATTATGCAGGGAGGCTGAAGAAACAGCTCAAGCCAAAGCAGGGGGACTACTCTGTGTTTGACGGATACTACACTCCCCCCATCACCAGCACTCTGCTGCTTCGATCCTGCAAGGTTTTTAACAAACATCTTCTTCCACTCGCTCAATTTTGGTACTATGACCTCTTGACTGGTCTGGCCAAAAGTCATCCAGCTCTCTACTTTTATCAGTACCGCTGATTAAAACACTCAATACTGCTTATTAAAACACTTCACCTCTGTACTAGTTATTATGTTGTTATCTGAAAACCCTAATACGAAATATTTTCTTTCCAGACAATGACCCATGAGATTGGCCATATTTTTGGGATATGGCATTGCCAGTGGTTGAACTGTGTCATGCAGGGCTCCAACCATCTAGACGAGTCTGACCGTAGGCCGCTGGATTTCTGTCCCATCTGCCTTCGCAAGTTACAAGTTTCAATTGGCTTCAAAATAGCTGAAAGATACAAGGTAAAAAAAAATTCACAGGTAACAACAAGATATAACAATAACAATGTGATAATGTTCTTTAGTTTTCTATTCAAGTCCTTTTAGAGTATGTATTAACTCACAGTACAGTTTTACTCAGGCAAGGGAGACTCAGTCATGATATACTCTACACAAGAATAGGTCATTTGGTCGTTTACTTCCTTGGTGCTGGGTCAGTGACTTCAGTCTATGCACCACATGCCAGAGTAATCCTGATTTTCTCAACCCACTTTCTTGCAGCAGCTATACACTGCACTGAGAAGGTTCTCGGCTGCCTGACATGCCTGAGTTGACTGAAGTCTTTCACACAGACTGAATTTTAACTTGAGTGTGCTGAGCTAGTGGGTAGTTCGCACCAAATGTGACTGTTGACAGTTTGAATTTTAACCTTATTTTATCTCAAATTAATTTTGTTTTGCACACCAGAGGTACCTGCTACTATGGCAACTTCTTGCAACATGTGCTCTTGTTTACAAAGAAGGTTCTGTTTTTTTTTAATCACAAGGTGGTAGTCAAAGTCCAGTATGACAGCAATAACTGTAAGGTAGATTACACCTCAGTAGTAGGAGCTGCTCTTGAATGGAACAAAAAACTCTTTTAAGAGCTGGAACGACTTAAAGACATTTCTCTGCACCTTCATTTTGATCCAGGCTAGATGAGTTAACCAAATGCACAGGCAGATTCACTTTTTTGTTGAATCTGTTTATTAGGTCTTACTGCACTGGATGGAGGAGGATCAGACCCCAACATCTAGACCAGAGGAGGCCTCTGCAAGCCAGTCTGCACTCTACTTTCCCAAACCCACAGAAGCCTTTAATGCATCCAGACTTTGGCTCCGCAGGTGCCTGGACATACTGGAAAAAAAACACTAGCCTATAGTATTTTCCTGTAGGTCTGGAAATAAGAGAAGAATGGGACATCGAGATGCATGTAGGCTGCTGTTTGATACAAAACAGAACCTTGAACAAATCTTAGACACACTGCTTATAGTTTGCCTTACAGATATTGGTTACTTATAGAAGTTTTTATTGAGTTCTATGTAAGCAGTTTGGAGACACACTTTGGGCACCTGTGGTTCCATGCTGAATGAAAAGTGTGTTCAGTTTAATATAATTTTTAAAGTAAATTAAACATGCTATATGTGCATTAAGTATTTTTATGTGAAAGGGTATAAAATTCTATCAACATTATTTGGAGAAGCAACTATAAAAGCTCATTGTAGTGCATCAGATCCACTTCATCGTATTTATCAGTGATGTGACATACAAGAGCACATTGACTTGTTTCTTGAAGGTTAAAGTCTACAAAAAGAAGCCATTACACATAATTCAAAGGTTCAAATCACTCTGCTTCTTTATTGTGATTGAACACATTTTCATTATAAAAATAGATTAAGTCTGTCATCTCATATCACATTAAAGTGCATCGTCAGCTTAGTGACAGTTTGATTAAAAATAAACACTGCTACAATCACATATTCCTGAGCTTTGTGCATTTTCTATAACAAGTGTTACAGAATCTGTGCAAATTATTGTTCTTGCAGCTACATTTGCTTCACAGTTTCTCTGGCTATCATTATCAGTATTGATCACCAGCAGGTAATTAGTTTATCAGTATTAAATTGTTGCATTGTCCCTCTAGAATGTCTAAAACTAAGGCACCTCCACTGACACCCTGCATCATGGCCCATACCTTCCAGCAATGTTTCACACCACCGTCCATATAAAACAAGACTATAATAAAAGCTTACTCACTTACTAATTTAATAGTACACTTATTTTAATTTCTACAGTATTGACTGTGGCAAAATCACTGTTTGGTACATTAGGTATGTAAGGCATGATTGCTACATACATATAGTGATCTAAAGGTTCTTAAGATTTCTCTTAGAAACCAATCTACAGTGGCAGATGTTAAACATTTAAGTATTGGTCACTTTCTTCATTGTATTCATGTTGCTCAGGCAGCAGCAGTCTTTGGATAGCTTTTTACCCTTGTATGGCTTGACCCTTTTACTACCCTTATCCTATGTTATCAGCTCAAGCAAAACGTATAACCTCCTGGACATCTCTCGTGGCCCCCGCCTGGCTGTGGTCCAAGCTGACTTCTGTTTCTGAGCAATTGTGAGCACTCTCAGTTTTGTCCAGTTTATGCTCTTCACTCTGTTTGTTGGAGTCCTCTTTCCTGTCATGTAAATCTTCAGGTTGTTTTGAGTTCCTTCTCCTACAGAGTAATCCTCTCTTAGCAGGTTTTACCAAACCAAGAAACAGGGCGCTCAGCGCCATGCCAGCTGCGCAGGAGTAGAAGGCCGAGCCGTAGTTCTGAGTCACATCCACCAGCATGCCTGGGGATAAAGGAGAATTAAAAAGAAGCATTAAAAGGGACACTCCAACAATTTTACATATCAAGTTTAGCTTACTCATTACTACTCAACTTGATAGTTGTTTAATGTCTGAGCTTTTTGAAGCATGAGAAAATAACCCTGATGGCATTATAGTGATGTCATTAGAAAATAATTCAACTTGAGAGACGCTTTTGAGTTGCATTATGCGAAATGTAGGATCCAGAGGTTTTGGAGCTTGGTCTGTTCTAAGGACTAAAAATCGTTATCTCATTTTCTGCTGCAACAATTTTGTCCATTCTGTTTTTAATCTGTCTCTTAAATGTTCGTCAACAACAGCCATTTCATTAGAAAGTCACTGTCTGCATTACTTTCTCTCGTATTTAATATATCTTTTAGCTTTGATTGTACAGTATGTTCATTGTAACTATGCAGTATATCATAAATGTTGTGTCGTCAAATCTTACCTCCAAGTGGGGGTCCGGCCAGCCCAGCAAAGCTATGTATAAACACATAGACACCAGCAGCCGAAGACATCCTATCAATGCCCACAACATCATCCTCAGCCAGTATGGGGATGTGGGTGCATGCTAGCGTCCCCATAAAGAAGCCATACATAGCGCAGCACACAGCCAGGCCATAGAACTCCGTAACCAAAGTAAATCCCACCAGATCCACAGTCATTGCGATTACACATGCCAGGAGAACAAGCAGCTTCCTCTTCCTGAACCGCTTACGTGTCAGGATCCACCCAATGGAGAATCGGCCTAAGATTTCAGCCACAGCCATGGTGGAGAGCATGTAGGCAGCACGGTCCCGCTCCACGCCTCGACTCACACTCAGCTCGATGATGTATAGTTGAGGGGCGAAGAAGCCGAGTGTGGCAAACAGCCCAAACAGAGAGTAGAAAATGAAGCTACACTCTCTAAGGATAGAGAAATCTAGAAGTTTTGAATTCTTTGCAGATAGCTTTTCATCAGCTGGTTTATTTTCCTCATCTGTCAGTCCTTGTTTTTCTGCGTCTTTTTTCTTTTTCTCCTCCTTGGTTTCAGGTTCTCTTATCTCTACCTGTCCGTTTTCCACAAATTTCTGCTCTGTTGCCAACCTTGCTTCTTTGTGCAGTAAAGTCTTCTCCTCTGGGCTGCTGTCATCTCTGTCCTTTAGAGACTGGACACCAGAGTCTCCAGTGCTCATGGAGCCCGTGGTTAGCTCATTGTCCAGACTGTATGAGGTATTTGGTGCATGTGAGGTATTGTTTGTCATAGAGTCCTCTGGGTTTGTGCCCTCTGCATTCTCCTGTGCACTGAGCACTTCCAGTTCCTTTAGGGATGCTCTGTCAGTCTCTGTCTCGTGGGACGCTCTGGGTGTGAGAACGATAGGCCGAAGCAGAGCACCACAGATGATGATAGTGCTTTGCAAAGCTCCTATCACTGCCATGGTATGTCGCCAGCCAATGCGGTCCCTCAGTGCAGAAAAGGCTAAGAGTTGAGAGGGGGTATTCAGTGAGTGTTCATCAATAAAACTGCATGCTATGGAAATGGACATTAATGGAAACACTGGATATGTTGATGTAATATAAGATAATGTAAGATCAATTCATTGTTGGTTTTCTTGGTAATTGTTGACAAGAGAAAAAAAATAGAATATTACTAGATTTATCCTCTCAGAGAGTTCAAATCCCTATTCCTCATCCTTTACCATATTAAAATGCACATTTCACCCTAAACTCAAGCTCGTCTTCTCCAAATCTGTGCATAAAAAAGCTTTTGCACTCACCTGGTGCCAGGGCAAACATGGACAGGGACTCTCCTGTGGACGCCACAGCTGTGACCAGAGACCGTCGACGTGTGAAGTACTGGGAGAGGATGGTCACAGTGGGCAGGAAGGTCAAACAGTAGCCCAGACCTGCCAAGTGGAAAAGATGCAAAATTTTAAACCTCTAAATCAGCTAGTCAAGCTGCAAAGAACAAATTCAAAGAGTAATAGCATTAAGTGATGTTCAAAGAGGGAGACAAAGAAGCTAGGAAGCAACTCAATACCTGCAACTAATCCATAGGTGATGTACATTTGATTGATGGAGCTGGTAAAGCTGGTGGCTATGGTACCCGAGGAAATAAGCAATCCTCCAACCATGACAACAAGTTGGAACCCAAAGCGGTTAGTCATCACAGAAGAGAGAGGACCTAAGGACCAATGGTGAACAAACGGCTGTTTAGAGTAGACAATCATAGAGTAATTCTCATTTCAGTCTACAGTCTGTGCTTTGTTTTGTTTCTGCAGGACTGGACTCACCGTTGAACGTCATGACAAACACGCAGATGGAAACAATCCAGGAGACTCGATTGTTGGTCTCTCCATACTCCTCCATCAGGTCCTGGAGGAAGATGCCAAAGCTCTTGATGGTGCCATAAGTGAAAACCTCTACCAAGAAGAAGGTCACAGCCACTACCCATCCCCAGCCTCCATCAGGGGCCTCGTGGTACACGTTGGGCCCCAAAAAACGTGGTCCCTTGGCTCCACACAGTGCCATGACTGTAAAAAGAACTGGCAGTTTTAGTGACCAGCCATGAAAACAAATAAATAAATAAATAATTCAAATGTGCATACTTTGATGAGCTGACTGGCATAAGAAAAAACTTTAAAATATGCTGACAAAAAGTCCAAAAGCTGTAAATCTAAGTCATACAATGTGCTTATTTTTTTTAGGCCGACTAAGGCGTGAACGCGCACTGCACGCGGATTATCCCAGTTTAGCCTAGCTGCCTCCCAACACTCGGACTCGCAGTGAGTAGCTAAACAATAGGCTACATCTGTTTCGTTTACATCAACAGAGAAAATACATCTACGGAGATATTTAGATATTTATAAATGGCAAACAGGCTCCACCTTTGCGAGTTCAGTTGCATTCGTGACTTTTAAAAAGAAATATCGAGTTTTAGCTAATCTCAAATCTAGCTAGCAACAAATACTACCAGGCATCAACGGCTGTGCGCGCGTCCGACACACACAAGTCAACTTCAGGTTTTACCAGCTGTGAAGAGGACTGGCTCAATGCGGCCTTAAAGTCCCGAGCTGCTCCTCTTTTCACCACAAACAATGTAGGTTTTTAAAAAGTGGTAAACCTGCTCCTAGTCTTCAGTTAAAGAAATGAGCTGACTTGAAAACTGCTGGCTCCCCAAGCAGTAGGGTCGTAGATATGATGCTGGTGTGATCTTACTCCCCCTCTTATATCCCTCTTTTTTTGGCAGCTAGTCGTTTAAATACAGTGGGTCTGTACATCCTTACCAGGCCACTGTTTAATGTACAAACACTGTCAGTACTGTAACCAAAGATGGTAAGGAGGAAAAAGCAGCTATTGAAGTTCGGCCCTTCTGCACAAGACTGGACCTAATCAATTATTAATGCAATTGCCTATTGGGATGGAGGATAAAATCATACGTTTCTAGCATTTTGTGCAGCTAGTACGTATTTGTAGTATTTTAGGAGTAGATCTACAATTACTTTTTGGCCCTGAGTCTGGATAAACTGAAAATTAGGAAAGGATATATGGATATGAGGATATGTTGAGCCCTACAGGAGTATAATGTTACAGAGCTTTTAATCACATGTTTACAATACAGTCTGACACATTCAAGTTATACTTAAGACATGAGTGCATACCTTTTACAGCTTGAATCCTTGTAGAGTTTCCCTAACCTTAGTTTGGTTTCATTATCTACAGTATATTTTGTTTGACCCCACTAACCCCCAGACTTACAGACTTGTGCAGTTTTTGTCAAATATCACAATAGGAGGTGGCTTTCATGAGCTGCACTGGTATGTTAAGCACAGCGTAAATCCTTTATTTCAACCACTGACACCACACATTACATGCCACAAACAAACACTGATTTTAATAACTACAATTAATCTACATCTGTAATAAGATTATTTCAAAGCTCACAAAAGACGACTTTCAAAGCCTCTTTTGTTAAAAACTGAGTCACTGGACCTGTTCATTTCAAGTCTCTCAACTTCAATCAAAATCAGGGCATAAACAAAGAGAAACAGTGACGAGCTGAGACGCAACAAGGATGTGACAGTTTAAGGTGTGGATAAATGTGTTTCTTTTTTTTCTTTTTGTAATGTGTCCACTTTTTATATTAAGATTAAGGATTATCAAAGTATTATTAATTCCATTAAACAGTTTCCTTAGGTGAAATGGGAAAACGCATTAGGAAACCCTGATTTGTTTTTTTAAATGGCTGTGGGAGTGGGAAATCACTGCTTGTGCTGTGATAGGATCCAACCCCACAACACCTTGTTTTTATAGTATCATTATTCAATTATTTATTTCTTTACACGTTTTTGTTTGATAGTGTTTCCCTGTTAACTTTTTAAATTATTTAGTTTTAACTGGACAATGCGTTATCTCTATTTTTTTTAAAGAGGGGGTGGGAGTATTATTGATTTGTAAGAGCCATATGGTCCGTCCTCGTGCGGCTGACGCAATGTTCTCAGTCCAACGGCGGCTCATGTGGTCGGTGGGCAATGTGACTTTAATAACTTCTCACAAACACTTCGTAAGTATTTCATATCGTCTGTTTGAGCCATATAGTTAATTCAAGGCGTGTCTTGTCAAAACCGTAATTTAACTAAAGCAAATATACTCGTTTGTAATAAAATAATTAAGATTTTAGTAGCCTCTCACCTGTGTGTAGCTAGTTTAAGTTGGTATAGTCCTCTCCTCGCTCGACTACTGCACTTGTAATCCCGTCAGTGTCGCGCGCTGCGTGAAATTGAATTCAACGTACACATATCCTCACGTGCATACAGACATCCACAAACATACACACACATTCAAGCACAAGTACAAACATACTCTGTTTGACACAAACTGGCATTCATAACCAGTCCCCTCCCCTAACAGGCACACAGGAGGAGGGGGGGAAAGAAGGGTTAAACAGATCTGGTTACAGCCTGTTTTTTCCCCCCGAATCCGTCTGCAGACCCCCCCACCCCAAACAACCCTCTTTAACTGTGGGGGGTGCAGAGTTGTTCAAGAACAGTGTGGGTTCACGCAACTTTGTTTATGTGAGACAGACTGACAGCAAGTTTGTGGATGAATGTTGCTGTGGATTCAAGCTAAAAAAAAATATCCCTCTAATTCTTAATTGTTTTAAAATGTCACAAAACACTGTCCTAAAGTCGCGATTTCTCCATCTTAAGAATTAGTGTATTTTACCTTATAGGTGTATTATTATGTAACTTTTTTTTTTGCCTACACTGCATATACAGTGGTGCAGGAATGATTCCTAAAAACCCGAAATAAGTTAACATTTTAGCACTTCCTGTTCCCTTGTCCCAGAGTCAATGGGTTTTTTGAATAGGTATTTGGTTAAATGCCTGAAGTAAGGTCTGTGGTTAACACTAGGTCAAGACATTTTCATGTTTTATTCTATGACATAAAATACACCAGAAAATACTTTACGTGTCATAAAAAAGGCAATCGCTAAGGAGTGGCTAAATGAGACTACAGAGGTTGTCAATGTCATAAAACTGCACACGAAAACCAGTCTTCTCACCAGTCCCCCTTAACAGCCTTCTTGTGTTTCTATTTGTGCTCTTGCAAACTTATGCTAACTATTAAAGAAGAAAGGCTTTTGCAGAAGATGTAATTGTAAGAAGACGTAACCAATTGTAGTTGGTAAAGTTAGCTACAGAGCACTGTTCCACATTATTACAGATGCAAATTGATCTTAAATGAAACCTATGTGACATCTGGCAGGCTTTGACCCAAAATGGCAGGGGCTTTATCCCAGTTTCTTCTGACTGGGATGCTGCTGTGTGGGCTGCTGCTCCATGCGTTGTCCCAACATGGAGCCAGCAATGATAGTCCCAGTAAGAGGCCCAACTTCATCATCATACTTGCAGATGATATAGGCTGGGGTGACCTGGATGCCAACCAGCCTGAAGTGAAGGCAAACAACACACCTCACCTCAACCTGATGGCCGAGCAAGGACTAAGGTAATTAATTAATTCATATCTGATATTTTAGAGGATATTTTACACACTACATCTGTCAAGGAGTGTCATTTGTCCAGAGAAATGTTCTTCTTCTTTCCAGATTAACAGACTTCCATTCCCCAGCCTCAACCTGCTCACCATCCCGCGCTGCCATCCTGACGGGCCGCTATGGCCTAAGAAATGGGGTGACGCATAACTTTGCCGTGCGATCTGTGGCAGGTCTGTCTCTCTCTGAAGTTACATTTCCCCAGCTACTACAGAAGGCGGGATATTACACAGCCATGATTGGGAAATGGCATCTGGGCCACAACGGACCATATGGTCCAATTAACAGAGGTAAACAGGAGTTTGACATTTATACACCAAATCTGTCAGGACATAATACCAGGAAAAAAATCGCTCATCTTTTCAAGCAAAAGCATAAAGATAGAATTAATTTCAGGACTCTCATACATTTTTAATTGACTGTTGCACGTTTTTCCAGTTCAGAGCCATGGTGTCAGTTAGTCTTTCCAGACTTTTCCAGCCACATCAAGTGTGTGAGCGAGTCCATCGGCCTCGCTGCAGGGAACAGACTAAACAGGGTCAGTAATCAACTCCCTGCAGCTGCGTCTTGTGTTATTTGATATCTGTTCAGTTAGTATTGGTGTTTTGTTAATTTGTGGTGGATGTGTTGATATGGACACAGTGATTGATCAGTATTCGAAACAGTCTCTGCCACTCAACCCAAAATTAGACCTCATTCTCATTCTAAATACTCCACCCTTACTAATCACAAAACCTTTTTCTTCTTGACAGCTTTATATACAAACACACACACACCCAAACATACCTACAGTTTATTATTATATACACTATTGTTCTCAAGGTCTAGGTTGAAGAGGAGTGTACACGAGGGCTGTTATTTCAAAGTAGGCCTTCCACTGGTTGAAAACAGCAGCATTGTGGCAGAGCCGCCGGACCTGTGGACTGTAACAGAACAATAAATCTGCTGCAACGAGGATTATACACAATGCAAGGTACAATACAGCTGCAGAGATACACAAAGTATGAAAAGAAATGAATATAAGGCCGTTCTTCTCTTTTATGGCACAAATCATCTATACAACACGACACCGCATTGATTAGCAATGCTATACTGACACTTGAAGTGAGGAACATTGGTCATCTTATTACGATACAATGTTCTGCAGGGACACCTTGGGTCCTGACATTCATCTGGATGTTACTCTGCCTGTGAGCAATTCAAAGAAGCATTCATCAGTATAAACTCTCTGACACAGTGTCACTGCATTAATTGTCTTATCAGGGAGCGAGGACAGCCCTACATGCTCTACATAGCATTGGCTCACATGCATGTTCCCCTGGCCCCCCCGCTCATCCAGATTCCCCCACCGCTACTCACCACCCAAATGACGACAGAGTGTACGGTGCCAGTCTGCGAGAGATGGACAGTCTGGTGGGGGCAGTAAAGAGCGCTTCTGATGACACAGACAAAAACAATACTCTCATCTGGTTCACCGGTGAGTCCACTGGATGAATAATGTTGTTTCTTTGATGCTACCAGTGTAATTGTTATCCTAGAGCCTTAAGCCTTAGTCACAATCTTACGTGTGCACTGTGTTTAGGTGACAACGGTCCATGGGAACAGAAGTGCCAGTACGCTGGAAGTGTAGGACCTTTCAAGGGAAAGTGGCAGACCAGCAGAGGTACAACACTTAACTTTATGCAAAACTGAAAACTCCCTGTGGATGCTTGCTAAGTGTAGAAGGTAAGAGTTCCTTCAGTGCAGTGGCACAGAGGTTGGCAGACTACTTAGAGAGAATTAAGAAAGCCAGAGTACCTGGTTTTTCTGGATGCTTGGAGCACACAAATATGATCTGGCATCAGATAGGTAGATTTTGCAAAAACATTTGGTTCTGTTCCACATAGCCTACGGTGGGCATTAGAGTAGTTCAACTTAGCAGGCATAGTCAGAGGGTTGTGAGTATGTTTCACAGCTGCAGAGTTTACTACAACATGGCAGCAGTTAGAGATGGGCATCGTGGCAGTTTGAACAAAGGGTGTTGTAGAGGGAGAGAGGCTTCAAAAGCTGCTGGTTAAGTTGAACACTAATTTAAAATGGGCTGGGACAAAGCATAACACACAGCCTACTTGAAGCAAAGCAACAGCAACTGGCAGGCAGAAAGTGGCTGCAGAGGAGATTTAGAGGCAGGAAGGCTTACTTGGTGCATTAATAACTGTCATGCATGCTCTATGAGAGGAACTGACGTGTTCACTGGTATTGTAGTGGCTGAAGCTGCCATACATCACATTACTGCAAATTCTTATATTCCTAAATTGTTATTTTGCTTGTGTGTTAGGTGGAGGCTCAGCTAAGCGGACCACCTGGGAAGGAGGTCACAGGGTACCAACAGTGGCCTATTGGCCTGGGAGGATCCCTGCAAACACCAACAGCTCCGCCCTGCTCAGGTACTCCTCATTTTAACCAATATGGAGATTCTTAAATATTTTTAAAGGTTCTATCTTTACTATACAGAAGGAGTCATTATTAACTGGATGTGATGGAAACACCCCTGCTTACTGAGGCAAACTGTTAGAGGCAGGAAGATGATTTTGGAGGCAGAAGAAGCTTATCATAAATATAAGCAGCCTGTCAGAGCAAAAATTGAAAAACCAAACATGCAACACAGTCCTGTCTTCTCCTTTGTATCCCTCTTGCAGTGGAATGGACATTTTCCCAACTCTTCTGTCTCTGGCAGGGGTAACACCTCCCTCTGACAGACGTTATGATGGCATTGATGCCACAAATGTCCTTCTGCATGGTGAACAGACTGGTCATGAGGTACATCAATCTTACTTTGGTTTATATACATAATTTTCCTTGTCATCAATGGGGGTGTGCATTAGCGTCCTGTTCTGGACATTAGTAATTCTCTTCCCCTTTTTTTGTAGTTTCTTTTCCACCCTAACAGTGGTGCTGCAGGGCAGTTTGGTGACCTGCAGACGGTTCGATCGGGGAAGCACAAAGCTTTCTACATCACAGGTACAGGTTAAACACAGGTCAGCAGATGTAATGTTAGGACTGTAATTACAACTGTTTGACAAAACTAAATGCTCCAACAGTGATGATGTGTTTATTAACACTTCTGCTATTTGTTCTGCCCTGCCACCATGGTGGATGGTATGCAGGACATTATGTCAACATGGTGGTACCAGTCTGCTAGCTTGTTGATAGCAGCTGCATTCTTTTAGTGAAATAAATAGGAATGAAATATTTGATTCTTGAGAGTACAAAATAGAGGTATAAGATAGAGTTCATATTACAGTTTATCACAAAATAAAACATTAACATGTGAGAGAAAATTCTAGAAAGTAACACACACACACATTCCCATCTCCTTGCAGGTGCAGCTGAGTCATGCGGTGGTGCAACAGGAAAGCAGCAGCTCCATGATCCACCACTGATATTTGACCTAGAGCGTGACGCGGCTGAGGAAACACCCCTGGAGGCCGGGACACCTGCATACCAGGTGGTAGCAGAGAGGATTGCCCGCAGGAGGGAGGAGCTGTTATGGGACATTGCCACCGACCAGTCCGTGTCCACAGCAGACTACAGCACGGACGAATCGGCCGAGCCCTGCTGCGACCCGAGGCAGGCTGTTTGCCGCTGCCACCCGCTGGGCCGGGGATGGGAACTCGCAGGCAGAAACGCTCACACAAAAGGGCGAAAGTGAAGTAAGCAGATGTCAGCAAACACACGTGGGGGCAAATATCTCCTTTGGATGTGCTCAGCTGTTTGTTTGTAGAATGTGTTGTTTGGGAAGGTTCATAGTCCAGATGCAGCAGGAGATGTGCAAACAAAGAGAGAGAGCTAAGAGAAGCAGGAGGCCAAACTTTGGCTATTTGATCATTAGCCTGCTGGTAGAGAAGAGGTCCTGATGAGGTAGTTCTCTGTGAGGTCAATAATTTGAGGAAAATAAGATCAATCAAACAGTTTAAACATGCTACAAGTGACGAGTAAATGTAATTAAACGTGAGAGAACCACTGTTTTTTTAAACAGCTGAGGTTTCAGGGTACAAATATTTAGCTCTGTTATTATTTTGTTGAACATTTGATGAGATTTGACACAGGATTTAAACACTGACTTAAACACTTCTGCTATCCTTAAATCAAAACCAGACAGTGCAGAGGTTGAGTCACTTCTCAGCTTTAATGAGTCTCTGTGGTAAATGTCCAGTACTGAACAGCTCAATGCAGCGTAAGGGTGTCCTAACAGTGCCACCTTTTGGCAACTCAAATGGTATTACCATGTTACTTATTACAACAGTACTATATATAAATGTTATATGTACATTATACACACAGTAAAAATCCTCAATATATATTTACGCATGGTCAGTCTATGCATTGATGTGTAATACTTAAAAACATTTAGCAAAAGAATAATTAATACATCAAAGTAAAAATGACTATGACTTAACATGTTAACATATTCAGCATCATGTTGTAAATAAAAAGGTCTTCAGGATATCACTGAAATTCATGGACCTGTAACTTTGTCACGTACAGTTCGTCATCAAGCTTTTCACTTTTAGCTGTTTACCGCAGCTCCCACAGAGCCGGCTCCTCCAGATACATTATCAGGTTACATTTGTGACTCCATGGGTTTTCAGTCTCATCTATCGCTACCATAATTAGTATCGCAGCTGCACCTGCAAGTCATGTAATACTTACTGCATGTTATCATGATTTAAATAGTGTATCACACTTACAACATCTTCTCCTTCGCGAATGAACCACGGCTTGAGGTGTGACACATTTAATGCCCATTGATAAGCTCCCAATGTCCTGGAGCCTGATCGACAAAAATGCCCTGATGAGAGATATTCAGATGCGAATTCAAAAGATCTCTAAGTGACGGAAAACAAGACATGTACTTAAACGATTAGACTGTTTTTTTATCAAATTATTGCAGATTATTTGGCTTGTAAGAAGCTGCTAAAATTACCTCTTGTGTGATTTCTTAGAATCTTGCTTAAGAGCATTTTTGTGAATCTGGCACCTAGTTACTATACAACAGCTGCAGGCCAGGCCCCTGCCGCTTGCTGCCATGATAATATTGTGCAACAATAATGTCATCGTGATGTCAGGAGAGTATTTGAAAAGGATTAACACTGTTTTCTACGGTGTAATATGGGAGTTAACAGTGGGACTCTTTAGACAGGCTTTGAATCTGTCTAAACAAACAGCTTAAATGCTCTGAATGTGTTATTTTAATGATGAGTGGACCTTCCACTCATTTTTTTAGTGTTTTTTTTTTTTTTTTTTTTTTAAATCTTTCTTACTTACAAAAAGTGAGAGGGATGCAGAATACAGAAACACCAGGAAGTAGCACTCTGGCACATTTTGACCCTAGGCCAGCAGGGGCACATGTGGGAGGGTGGGGGTGCCACAGTGTCTCAACATGTCAGGAATATTTTTGTCCTACTCCCTGCTTTAAACAAATGAGTCTGATTGTTAGGCAGGGATGAGGAGGGGGGCAGGGGTTTGGTCAGTTACTCTGGTTGCCAACTGGTGGAAACTCATTCTCATCATCCAGACAGACGGGACCTTCTGCGAATTCATGCTCGGGGATGACCTCGCCCTTCTGGGCTCCACCATCCTCAGAGTAGCCTGGAAAGAGAGGAGGGGAGGCAGAGAAGGGCTTTAAAGTTATAAACAAGTGAACATACAAAAACATCACACTATATGAAATGTAGTGTACAGAAGGGTTTATGGAGTAATTTAAATAACCAGTTCAGGATGCCAGTGTTGAATCCTGGAAAAGTGTATGATTAGGAAAAGCCTACCCATGAGAGTGGTGGAGGAGGGTGGGGTCGAAGGGAGTGCCACAGTGGCAGCATATGATTGGCTGGCTGGTTGGGGAGAGATATCCTCTGGTTTCTCCTCTTCCTTCTGTTCCACCGGCTCCTCACTGGAGTCAAACAGCCTGCAGCAACGGAGCAGACTGAGACTTAACAACAACATCACAACAACCAACTCACTGTGATAACACAAACTTAAACAAAGGTTCATTTATAAAACTGGAAAATGAAACTATGAATCAATGATTTTCACTAACAAAGTGGGCTACCAGGAGAAAAGTGCCCCACTGTCACATATTTATGCATGATGCTCCTTTAAGACACACACACCTGTGTTTTTGGACAAGGACACACTCGCCTCCATCCTGTGGATCCACATTATAGATGTAGAGATACCCGTCTGAGGACGCCACCAGCAGGCGAGGGAGCTTTTGAATCCTGACAAACAGAACACACACAAGCATGTGAATGACCCTACACATAAATACACTTCTTAACAAACATCCCTCTCTTGTCTCCTCTGTCTCTCTCTCTCTCTCTGCCTTACGTAGCCAGGGCGCAGATGTTCTTTAGGCCGAACATGTTGAGTCGTACAGTGGCGAAGGCTCTGTCCTGATGCATCATGTCGGACACCTGAGTGGGCAAGTAGGTGCTGGCTGCTGTGAACATTTTCCCCACATACGCTGACCATGTAGGAGACTCCTCCTCTTGACTGGAAGAAAACAAGAAGAGTCACAGTTAAAGGTGCAAAGGTGTAGCATTTTAACATCAATAAATCATTACTGGAGGTTTTTCAGTCCAGTTGAATTTTACATAGAAAGACACTTGGTTGAACTTTGTTAGAAAACTGCTTTACATCAGAAATACAGCAGAGGGTGCTGGTCATTCAATGAATTGTCCTTCGATGAACCATGCAGGGTTCAGAGAAGGACAATGGAGACTGCTAATAAAGAGAAATCATGAATTATTGTAGATTACTTTGGAAAAAAGCATATGCAAAATGAATGTAACGTAATGTTAATCTTCAAAGGGATTTTTTTTCCCCAGAGATTAATATAAATCCGCTTTTGACAGAAAATACCAGGGTTTATTTTGACCTGGATGAAAGTACCAGCAAAACCACATCAGCATTATCAGCACACTGAAGCTGGTTGGTTAATTAATTCATTTTTTGATCTACAGAAAAAAAAAAAGAAAAATCACAGACTTCATTTGTCAAGTACAATCAAACAGAGCTGAGTGTTTACCTGGGGCTATGCTGCTCCAGTTTAAAGATATGAACCGTCTCAGTGTTGCTGGAGGCACACAGGAACTGAGCATCCGCACTGAAGGACAATGAACTGATGCTAACATACCTGATACACAGAAAAGAAACAGAAACAGACACCAGCAGTTAAGATAATGTTTTATTGAAAGCCGTAAATACAAGGATGTGCTAATCAATCACATGCAAATTATTATAGAGATCATTTAGAAAGCCAGATTTAAGCCTATGTTTAGCCCAAGTGTTGACTTTTGTCCATGTTTTAGATGAAATCCGATCATGACACTAAGCAACTAAAAAGCTGAGTAAAAACAGTCTCTCCAGTGTGTCTAATGTTTCCACTATTCCACTGCTCACATTGCTCTCTTAATCACTGATACTGCTGCACTGTGTATCCACAGCCATTTATCATTGGTCACTGAGCAGAGGAAGTCAAGTGTCTTAATCACCTAAACACTAAACTGTTGACAAATAGGAGAGTCATTTAAACTGCTGGCCTTTGGTGCACATTATGAACCATCTTTATCATCATCTAGTTTGCTTGTTAATAGTTTCTGATTCAACGATATGGAAATGTGGGCGCTAACCTCTTCATCCCTCGCCGGAATTCAAACAGTTTCTGTCCCTCAGGAACACTGAAAACTCTGATAACAGTACCCTGTGAATCAGAAAACGGTTAGACTGGGGGGTGGGGGTGTGTGTAATAAAACAAAAAAAGAGATAAAAGGGAATCAAGTCCTCACCTTCTCCGAAGCGCTGGCCAGTTTGGTGCCAGAGGCATTGAAAGTGAGAGCTGCCAAGGGACTGTCATGGGCTTGGATCAGTGTCACCGTACTCTAAAGGAGCAAACAAACAAAGCACCTTTTAGTGACATCAACACTGGGCTGCTTTTTCCCCCCCATGGGCTTTTCAGGAGACATGACAACAGCTGTAATTTTTCCACTGTTGCTGTGTTAAGAGTTTAATGCAGCCTCACCAGGTTGTTGGCATCATAGATTGTGATCTCGCCGATGGTGGCACTGCCGGGGTACGCCAGGTAGGAGTTACTGTGGTTGACGGAGAGAGCGCAGAGACCTGTGAGGGAGTACAGGAGATAATTTAGGCTCTTTTCTGTCTTTTTTCTCCTTCTATGTTTCTTCCACAATCTTGCCAGTTGCCTCATAATGGAATTATTATCTATATGGGGCCATTATGTGTTTAGTACAGTGCTCACGAATCACACGAACAAAACATGTCTGTTGTCAGCACAGTGATTTGTGCTGTGTAATGTGACCTGTTGGTAAAAAGAAGCCATATATCTGGTCACTGTGTTAATGTCAATGTCAGCATTTTTATTTATCTTTCATGACCATATCAGTGCTGTGCACCCCGGCAAGTAGCATTAAATAAACATGTTCTTCATCTTCCAAATGTAAAGTTGTGTATTAAAGCAATAAAATGATCTTATGCTCATTTCTGTACACATAGCCTTACTTGGTCTGGTATGACCAGTAGCTTCTGGTGGCTAATGTTAGTAAACTATAGATAGATAAAGTTCTACAACTGACATTACTATGTCACTGTGCTGACCTACTGACTCTTCTCTGCTTGTTCCACTGCTAAACTATGTTTTAGCATTTACCATTATCCTGTAGATGTCTACAGGAATGAATGTACACACTATTTATATATACATATCTCTGTAACAGCTTGAGTGTACCTGAGGGGTTGGTGGGTGTGTTGAGCAGGGTCTTGAGTAGTTTCATGTCTTTGATATTGTGGATGTAGATCGACTCCTCCAGGCACACGACCAGCCGCTGAGGTAACAGAGTAAGATTAGCATTACAGCAGAAACCAGCAGGATTTACAGGTGCACAGAGGTCTACTTTCTGTTTCCTACCTGTCTGTTGAGCCTGACGGAGAGGATGTTGTTGGAGTAGCTGTAATTGCAAATCTCTGTGCCTTTCTTAAAATGGTAGACGTTCATTCGCCGCGGCATGGACAGACTGACCACCACTACCAGACTGCTGGAGAACAGCCGCTCCACTATGTACACGTCCGGGCACTCAACTAGGACAGAGAGAAAAGAAAGACATTGAATTATGCTTGGTACTTCTACTCAGAGAAGTTACATGTACGCTCATATAACAAATGTGCTGTGTATTCACAAAGGCCAATGCTGCTTTACTGTTGTTATACAGTGAGCCTTTTGCTAACTACAGAGTTACTATAATTACATATGAAGAGAAACTGCGTTCAAACTTCCTCAAACCGACTCTCAACTCTCTCTTTCGTTGCAGCCTCTGAGGATTAGAAAGTTGCGTGTTCCTCTGTGTTTATATGTGTGTGTGTGTGTGCGTGTGCAGCAGAGCAAACATGTTGAGGCCCGTCTGAGGTGCTTGTACGACCAAGGTGAACCTGACCACAGCTCAAATAGTACTGTGTAGACTTTTCTGTCACTCTGCAATTGTGTCACCTCAGGGAGGGGATGCTGATGTGTCACGGTGTACTTTCTAAATACACCCATAGAGGTAGATATGTGAGCTGTCATGTAGCATTACACACTTAATGTTGCTGAGTAAAAAAGACTGAGGGACAGTTCTCTTCCTACCTCCCTCATGGATGCAGTCCAGTTTGTCCACAGCAGTGACTGAGAAGAGTCGGTAGCCAGTCTTGGTGCCCACTGACAGAGAACTACAATGAAACCCCACACACACAAACAACACAGACCATCTTAACAACCACATCCACCACTTCTAAGATGAAAAAACCTTAATAATACTGTACAGTTATTAATAAGACAATCCTGAGACTGTCTACACATAAAATCTGACATGTTATATATATTTATGGATTTAGGAAAAGTAAGTGCTGGCTACACACACCAGGGAGTAAAATCTATGTAGTGGCCACTGGTAATATGCCTTATGTATGTTTGTTTCTGTTACTGAGTCATTCCAATAGTGTGGGATGAGTGTATACAAGCTGAGGTGACTACTTCTTCTTCTCAGCACTACTGATAACTCATTTGTCATTGGTAGTAGCATGAGGCCAGTCCAGATCCAAGCTTTACTTCTTCTGAGGAGGTGCTTGGTAGCCATATGTGACGTGATTTCTTTCAGTCTATCTTATCTTGTTTAGACAACACAGCCATTACGCATCTTCCATTAAAATCCATGAACTGCCTCAAAGACGAGAATCTTATCGAGGCTGAAGATGACAAGAACACGATGACAAAGAGATAAGGAGACTGAGTGTTTGGCCACCTGCTTAATTTTACAAGCAGAGTCAGAGGAGATGTTTATTTATGGAGCCACACCTGTAACTGAAGAAGTCAGCACTGGATTTGTCTGTTAATTCGTAGTTTAGTCTCTAATAATCCCTAAGCATGAAAATGGACACCTACAGCACAGGTATGACTGATGAACATTAGTGGAGAGTCAAAAAAAATGACATAAGAACTTGTGTTTGTAAAGCTGCTTTCAATACAATTGCTTCAGCCTCAGAAAATGACACATCTGCTCCCAGTGTTGTGTGTTAATTATTAATTGTATGTTAACTGTTGTCATGCATCAAGAATTAAGTAAGTAAGCAGACATGCTTGGAGACACTTGAATAGGCCTATGTTCACTACATTTTGCTAAGCTCAGTGTTATTACACAACAGCCAGAAGTTTGGTCACTAACTGTATAGTTTAATGTGCAACAGGCCTAGAAGATTAACACAGTGGCCTAGTTCACTTTGAGCTGGTGGGGACTAATCTGGAAGTTTTAAAAAGGCATACACAAGCTCAACATACGCGCAAACATACAACTGCCTGTGAGTAGGTACGCTTCTGAGTATAAGAAAATGATTCACAGTGTGTAAATGCGACTGAAAATAATTATGCAACGGTCAGGTGCATCAAGGAGATTGAGTTCACGATGGGCCCGGCCCGCAGGTCGCTTACGTGGTGTCCTGGTTAAACGACGCACAGATGAAGCCTCGGTGCACCGCAGGGCCGTCCGGCACGTCCTGGGACTCCATCCGAGCCGCCGAATTCGCTCTCCTCTAGCCGGCCGAGGTCGGAGGCCTTGGGCTCGGGTCGATCCCCGCTTCCCCCTCCTCTGCTCCCCGACTCCAAAGCGCCACGCTCACACTCTTCGGGGAGAGGAATGTCCGGGCAGACTGATTCAGGTGGCACACATTACACACCGACTGAACTCTCCCGAATATGAGCGACACTAAAGATAGACGACTACACCTCCTTAGCGAGGCTTTTCACTTTAGTCAGTCGACTGTGTTATTATTGTGTTATTAACTTTCAATATTCACACTGCAAAACAAAAACAGCTGATGGGAGGATGCGTCACTCTGAGATGCGTCACGATTGGCTGGCGGTGACGAGTCGAACCTTCCTCTCCACCATTTTCATTGGTCGAGCTCCTTAAATCGTCTGATTGATTTAACACTGCATCTGTCGATCAGATAAGACCCGCCCATTTAGAAGGAAAGGGTGTTGATTGGCCAATTATACTTTCAGTCTTGTCACGAGGAATTGTTTTGATGATTTCATTGGATAATAGGGTGCATCAAGCATTGTTGCTGCCCGTGCCGCGACACATCAACGATCCTGAAAGGGATGTTCAACTGTTTTTTCCCCAAAAGTATCATTAAAATTATTAAAGGCTGACATTTAAATTACATTTTGTTGATTATACTCATGTACTCACTTGTGGAAGACGTATTCAGGTCTTTTATTGAAGTAAAAGTACTAATACCACACTGAAAATATTCCACTAGAAGTGAAAGCCATTCATTTAAAGCCTTACTCAACTAAAAGTATTTAAGTATTACCAGCAAAATGTACTGTAGTATGAAAAGTAAGTAAGTACTCACTGTTCAGTGAAATGGTCCAGTGTTTTTTTTTTTTTTTTATCATATAATGTCTCTGGATTAATATTACTGCTGCATTAATGTGTATGTTGCATTTAATTGCTATACAGGTTTAACACGCTGCTATGTTTGGAGATACATGCTTTCACTGGACTGGAGGGGTATAAAAAAAATGTAATAAGAAAAGTAACAAGTAACTTAAGTTGTCAGACAATTGTTAGTGTAGTGAGATGTAGTGGAATATTGAGTTGTGTACAGAGGAAATATTTAAGTGAAGTTCAACTACCTAAAATTTGTCCTTCGTACTTAAGTAGTAAGTGTAAGTGAGTAAGTGTACTTAGTAATATTTTACCACTGTCTGTACTTTTGGAACATTCTGAATGCACAATATACTTGTACCTGAACATTTTTATTTTGATGTTACTTACTTACTCAAATAAATCATCTAAATACATACACTTACAAGCGCATCATATGCATAAATTATACAACTTAATGTTTTGTACTTAACATTAATTATACAGTGATTATTTTGACCATTATTTAAATGTTCTGCTGTCTGCAGTGAAAAGAGAAAACTCTGCACTATTTGTCCAAGCTCCTAGGGAATTTATTTATCTGGGGAGCCCACCTCTGACTCCTCTGTTCCCGCCAATGTATGTCTCAAATGTCCCCAAAAGTCAAAAGAAGTCCCTAACCAGTGCAGTGTATCAGGGGGTTTTTACGTATCTCTCAGTGAAGACAACGCAGAGAGATTCCTGTAATCAGACTGATTTGTAATCAGATAACAATCGATTTTTTTTTTTTTCTAAACTATTTCCTTGACGTCACGGTTTCCGTGTAGTCTCCTTTAAGGTTACCAGGGGTTACGGGCTCACATGTCAGAACGAGGAGAATTGACGTCAGTGACGGCTGTTGATTGGTTCTCAGCCGTATCCGGTGGGGCAGCGGTCCAGGGCTCGGGAAAAAAATCGAAGCGAGGAGGATCTGGTAACGGTACGCTTTGAGAAATATCACCCATCCCGAGTCGCTACCGAAGGGCTCGGCAGGATTTTACAGTTTCTTGTGAGTATTTGGGTTCTTTCAGATCGTGGAACATATGACCTCTGGTTAGGTGAAATTTGTTTCCTCCGTCTCTCGTTTGTTTATGATAGAACTCAAGATGGCGTCATTGGAGGAGAGCTTTGCCTTTGCACGGAGCTAGCCAGCTAGGCATCAAACTAGACACACTCTCTAACGTTACGTAGGTCAAAGATAGTTATGCAGAAGTGGAACACATTTATTAATCATTCGATTTAGGTGTTTACTGATTATTTTTCGTGTAGGGTAGACAGTATTTCAGCATTAGTCTGCCTGCTGTAAGTTACTTGGCTGCAGCCGTCAGCCTCCTCATGAAGCCTTCCTGACCTAGACGGTGTTACACACAGGGCATTCGCTTCATACTGTCTCTAAAAGCGTTAACATTTACTCAGTTTATACGCCATTAGATGCGTTTTATCATCCATTCTCCAGTATGGTTCGTTGTCACTTGTTCAGCAAGGTCATTTGTGCATCGCAGTGTTTTCTCTAATTTAATTGACAGCCCGCTTCTGAGTAGACAGCAGAGGTGATGCTGCAGCTCAGTAACTGAATTAAAGAATTAACATGTTAATTGTATACTTTAACTACTTTAGACATTTATAACTAAATAAGACTTGCTTATATAATACTTAAGAGCCCTGTTGTTGGATCTTGCCTGTAGTCTTAGCTCTTAATTTATACTGCCTGGTCTGAAAACAGTATCGTTTAACACTTAGTTATTCCTGTGGTAGATTTAGATTAAAGCAAGCTTGCCAAGTTTCCACCACAACTGAAGTTAGTTGCATAAAGCCCTGGGCCAGCCTCATCTTTGATAACATGGCTAGTAATCTCCCTTGGGCCTTGTCAGATTAGAAATTATCCAAATCCTATTATACTGATGCACATGCATGATACTCTTGCAGGGACGGGATGGATTGGTCCTGTTTGCTCCACAGCACTTGTTGTTCACCCATTAACTCATATAAAATGCACATGTTGGGTACAGCAGGGCTTCAGAGGCCTTTCCTGAGATAATATCAGATGATATCACAGAGGCTGATCAGATGATCTGGGATCTGTCAGGCTGTTTTGCTCAGCAACAGTATTGTGGCCTGAAATGTTGAAACCTCAAGCAAAGTGCACTTGCTTTTATGGTTTGGTCTGTTTCACAGTGGATTGATTCACTGGCCTTTACTTCACCATTCATCTAAAATTAGGCCTTGGCTATGATACAGTTTCAGCCATAGCTAGTTACTTTCTCTGTGATAGAGGGCTTCATTCAGGCCGGTAAACAACCTAAATTGTTTTGAGTAAATAAACCCTACACAGCCAGCGTGCCTGTCCTAGTTTGTTGTCTGTAGTTGGATATGTGTGATCACATCATATGACCAGTTTTCACTCCTGACACTTAGACGCACTCAGGCTCCATAGTGCCAAAACAACACCCCATCTCTCTCTGCCTTCTCACCCTGGCTCTATTTTTCTCACATTCTCACGTTTTCTGTCTGTCCATCTCTCATCATGACACACAGTCACTTTTCTTATGCGTCGCTCTCTGGTAACCCAGTGAATCCCTGTCGTACAGCGATGATCTGAATTGTGCTCCTTTTCCCCCGTTACTGTCCACTCTCTCCAGTACAAAGGTTAGAGATCACAGAGCAAGGTTGTGGTTGTCGTCATGGCATCTGGAAGCACGAGCAGCGAGGAGGAGCGGAGCCTTAGGGAGTGTGAGCAGTACGTGCAGAAACACAACATTCAACAGCTGCTGAAGGACTGCATTGTCCAGCTGTGCACCTCCAGGCCAGACAGGCCCATGGCCTTCCTCAGGGAGTACTTCGAGAGGCTGGAGAAGGTTTGTGTGTGTGTGTGTGTGTTATTGGATTTAAAAAAAAAATTTTTTTTGTCCTTATTGGTCAGTGGACAGAAAGCAAATCATTACACAGTGAAAGCTAAGCATCATATCCTCGCATATTGCACCATGCAGTTACTGTCTCACAAGCCAGCTAATATTTTTTTCTATTATGTTTTTATTTACACCATATTTCCTTGTATTCTCAGGCAAAAAAAACAACAACCACCTAATTAAATCAGTTTGTCATTTCAACTCAGTGGGTGTCACAGATGAATTTCTCAGTCATTTAGCTTGAGGCACTTTGTATTTCTATGGTGTTAGCAATACTTTTGCTAAGCATGTTAGTACATCAGTATGGCCAAGAGTCACATAGCAATAACTAAAATAGTTTGTGATATATTCAAATCAAGCTAATTAGCTCTCTAACTAGCATGCTAACACCACTTAAAATTTTGGCGCAGTCGCCTCAAATGTTTTTTTGTTTTTTTTTCCACAGTTGTTTATGTTGATTTGTTCACTCTGCAACTTTTACACAGGGAACAAAATATTTCACGTTTTAGTACTATTACAATTAATTGGTCACAAACATTTTTCTGAAACTACTGCTTGTGTGCTATGTAGAATCACTTTTATACAGAGCAGATTTTTTATTTTTTATTTTAACCATCTTTTATGGTTTATCACCTTCTTATTTATCTTTTTTTTTTTTTAGATACTCACCTGACCATAACCATCAGTGTATTATTACCTATACAAAGTCAAAAAAATGAGAAACTTAGCTGGAAATACTCCATGTTTATGTAGTTCTTAGCAGTTTTTTTAATTTTTATTTTTTATTTGATCACTTGAGTGGATGTGAATTTGTCTTTATTAGTTTTCCTTTATGTTTTCTTATGTTGTGTTTTATGTGTTTATACACGTTGTGTAGCACTTAATTACACATTGCATTATAAATAACCCTTGACTTAACTTGAATGAACCGCAGCAGCTATAAAACCTTGTTGGCTGACGTTGCTCCTTCACTTCACCGTCTCCATCCCCCTCCCTCCCTTCCAGGAGGAGGCCAAGCAGATTCAGAACCAACAGAAGGCCAGCAGTTCCCGTTCAGACTCGCGCGATGAGGAGGTGTCTCCACCTATGAACCCTGTGGTAAAGGGTCGCCGGCGGAGAGGAGCCTTCAGCGCAGAGGTTTACACAGAGGAGGATGCAGCCTCATATGTCAGAAAGGTAGACACATGCACATGAGCAAGCAGCTGTGAAGTCTACAAATGTCGCAACACTTATATCTACATGAATAATCTGATCGTATCAGTGTTGTGATAAGCTTACTTGCAGTATATTTGGTTGAAATTGACACGTAATGTGTGCTATCTTCTAAGGTCATTCCAAAAGACTACAAGACGATGGCAGCCTTGGCTAAAGCTATTGAAAAGAATGTGCTCTTCTCACACCTGGATGACAATGAGAGGAGGTATGAAACCAGATTTGGTTTTTTTTTTTAGGTTTCATTGAGGAAGTTTGGGTATAGTGTAACTGTGTTCAGCTGATCAACTCACAAATCGTTTTCTTTCCAGTGACATATTCGATGCAATGTTTCCAGTCACCTACATCGCTGGGGAGACGGTTATTCTGCAAGGTAGGGTGACATTTTTTTGGTATTAAGTTGAGCAGAAATTGCTACAAATTTAAGCACATCATTGTGTGACTGTGACGTCAATACTGTCGTTGTGTACATTCAGGCGACGAAGGCGACAATTTCTATGTTATCGACCAAGGGGAGATGGATGTGAGTATCTGATTCTCAGTATGGATAGAAACATGTTTAACTACCAACAAAAATACTGTGAAGTTTTTAGCTGTTCCTTTTTTCATTTGTGGTTTTGTCACTGCTCCAATCTACCCTGCTAATCTGACAGGTCTATGTGAACAATGAATGGGTGACCAGCATCGGAGAGGGAGGCAGCTTTGGAGAGTTGGCCCTGATCTACGGCACCCCGAGGGCGGCCACAGTCAGAGCTAAGACCAACGTCAAGCTGTGGGGCATCGACAGAGACAGCTACAGGAGAATACTCATGGTGAGGAGGCATATTGTGCCTGCGGGTTTGTGATGCAAAGGAAGACCATTGCTGATGAAGCTTGGTTGTGAACTGTTTTTGGTCTTTTTGTTTTTACTCTAATACAAATATTTTTCTCTTTAGGGAAGCACTTTGAGAAAGAGGAAGATGTATGAGGAATTCCTCAGGAAAGTGTCCATTTTAGGTGGGTTTTTTTTTTTTTAGTCAGCCTCATCCCAAAACGTAAAAATAGAAGAAGCATATTACTTATGTTTGGCGCTGAGATTAAAATAACCTGAAAGAGCGTATAAAAATATCTCACCTCAAAACAAAACCAATAACTTTCAAATGCGATTTTTTTTTTCCCGCTTTGTTCGTCATTTCAGCTGAGAACTTTTCTTTTGTGTTCTCCCTCCTCAGAGTCTCTTGACAAATGGGAGCGTCTGACAGTCGCCGATGCCTTGGAGCCCGTCCAGTTCGAGGATGGACAGAAGATTGTCGTGCAGGGAGAGCCTGGAGACGAGTTCTTCATCATCTTAGAGGTAGACACTTCATCACTAACTCTCGGCTAGTTTGAAACCTTAAGTCCTCTGAACAGATGATGTAGTAAGTTGTTTTAGTGGTCAGGTCGTCTGTCATTGTCAGTTGTTTTTATTTAATCAGTTCTGTATTTAACTGTTGGCCCAGTTCTATCAAACACTTCAGTAGGTGTTGGATCCACTTGTGATTTAATGCTGTTTAATGTTTTCTTCACACACACAAACACGCCCTCTGCTGGTGACGGAAAAATGGTTGTTTCAACCTCAACACTCATTTCATCTTTAGCTGAAATGAGTAGTTGATTAATTGATTAGTCAGTCGACGGATAATTAATCAGCCACTATTTTTATGATTGATAAATTGTTTAAATAAAGTAAAGTTTTGGGGTTTTGGACAGTTGGTGAGACAAATGAAGCAATCTGAAGATGTGACCTTTGACTATAGGAAATTTTTATGTGTGTTTGTTGACACATCGATCAATCATGACAGTAATTGGCAGATTAATTGATCATGAAAATAGCTGTTAGTTGTGGCCCTAACTTGATCAAAGAAACAACATGGATTTTATCTGACTTAATTGTATTAAACTGATGACACAAGTATTGTGACAGAATAATTAGATAATTTCACTTAATTACTTATAATATCTGTATTACTTCTTTTGCATCAAAGCTTCTTCAGTTCAGCTCATCATTATTTTTGTGTTTGTGAACTTTTGTTTTAATATGTCATTTGAATGTGATGACTCAGGGCCCCTCAGATTAATCATAAACATTACAAAACACATGTTTAAGTAATGTGTAACTAATGTATGATTCAGTGTCAGGATGGCTGTTGCTCTCAGCTTATTCAGAGTTTATATGATTAGTTGTTGCTCAATGGATGATTAATTAACTTGTAACTCAGTTATTTGAAAGGGTTACCAATCATTTCAGAATCCATTTAATAATATTTGATGCATTTCAATTATTCTTCTTGTTTAAAAAATGCATGTGAAGATGGTGCAGCCAGACTGATGAGTGTGTGTGTTTTTCAGGGTTCTGCAGCTGTGTTGCAGCGACGCTCAGAGAACGAAGAGTTTGTGGAGGTGGGGAGATTAGGACCATCTGACTACTTTGGTAAGAATTAAAACATGATCACAGCAGTCTTTTATTTCATTTAGTCAATTAGTGTCATCAGGAAAACTGTTTGTACGATTTTAAACCGTTTGTTTCTCCGTGCCCTCCAGGTGAGATTGCTCTGTTGATGAACCGTCCCCGCGCTGCCACCGTGGTTGCCCGCGGCCCCCTGAAGTGCGTCAAGCTCGACCGGCCCCGCTTCGAGCGCGTCCTGGGTCCCTGTTCGGACATTCTCAAACGTAACATCCAACAGTACAACAGCTTTGTCTCGCTGTCTGTCTGAAGGGGGGGGGGGCGTCTCTCCCCCACCTTCCCCTCCACCCTCCACCCTGTCCCCTCCTTCTCTCCTTTTAGACCCAGGGTCCACCAATGCAATTTTGCTTTTTGTCACTTTCTTCTTCTTTCTGTTTGCTTTTTTTTCTTCTTCCCCCCTCTTTGTTTTACACACACACACACACAGAGATCATTTTGTTGTTACCACCTGTCACGCATAGGTGACTTTTAGCCATTCACCAGCGCTTGTACCAGCTGCTGTACGCTACCTTGTAGGCACAGTTACATCACGTTACCTAAGTTATATATGTATTTGCTGGTTATGCTGGGTTTTTTTTTTTTTTTTTTTTTTTTTCAGAACAGGATTGTTAGGAGATCTGAAAGACATTTGGGTCTCAGACTGATGAGACAGGACAATCAAACTTTACATGGCGCTTTTGGTGAATTTGTTACAGATTTATGTTGTAGATTGAAGTGAAGAGAGGACTGCTTCTTCCCCGTTTTAAGAGTTTCCTTTTTGACATCAGTTAGCCTGATTAGATAAACAGTGTAGAGCAGAACCTAGAAACTGTAGAAGGCAGGAAGAATATGACTGCTTCATCTTTAGTTTTTAGGTTGCAGCCGCGATATGATGCTCCATTTGTTATTTTTTTTATCGGTATGACGAGACGGTGATGATTTTGCTTAGTTTGAGAGAGCTTGTGGAACTTAAGGTTTTGATTTAATTGTGCAGCTACCAGGCTAGTGCCAAATGTTGATTCTTGTTACAACGCGACGATGCATAGCCGTGGAAATGCAGTGCGTGTTCTGTTCCCTGACTATTTGGAGCTCCAAACAGGAAGTAGTTTATTACCCTTATTGTCCTCTTAATCGGTAGAATGACCATACAAGAACTGCCTTGACTACTCTGAGGGAAAAAAAAAGAAAGGAAAAAAACAAGAGTATTAAGTGTATTTCAGTATTCAATTTTTTTAGTATATACCAAATAACTTGGTCACTCTTCTACTATGGTTTGTAATCAAAATGTTATCATAGTATAGTTAAAACGATCATAGTTCTATTATTATCATTGACTAAATGATAAACTTATGGTTTGGAGTGATGGTGATCTTAAAAAAATATGTTTAACTGTCTTTTGTAAACACTTATTTTTCCATAAATTCTATTTTAGGTGTCCAGTGCCACAAAGTAAATAAATGCTTCTTCTTGTCAACTGACAAAACAGTATGTAATTGTATTGTGTAAAACGTCATGGGTTAAAACTTTTTAAAATAGATCAAAAGGGTAATTACAGGTTTATTGAAGTGAAGTCTTGAAAAAAACAAACATGATAAAAAAACAAAGGAGATGGTTTATGGATTTTCAGGACATCTGAAGTATTTATGTATCGCAGCATCACAGGTGAGCTGACAGGCAGAGTGAGCAGATATTTATTTAAAACTAGTGTCATTGCTTATTGCCTATTTGAAAAGGTGGCTGTCTTCTCATCAGAGTAGCTTGTGATCTGTTCTCTATGCTTACTTGGCATGATGTTTTAGGCATCCAGTGATCCGGTATGAATGGAAGCGTGAATTAAAAAAAAAAAAAAAAAAAAAAAAAAAACCAAGGAAAAAAAAAATAAAAAAAATACCTTTCCCTGCAGCTGCGTGCAGAAGCAGGAACTCTGTCAAATATTTGGTTTGTTACTCCCTAGCTTAACTGCTTCATGACTATTTAGATGGCAAAAAATGTTAAGTCTGTCTTTTTATTTAAAAAAAAAAAAGAAGATCTTTACCAAATCACATAATGTTGACTTCTGGATTATAGGCTTAACTCTTCATTCCTGCCTCACTGTCTGTTACCAGAAACGACCCAGTCACGTTTCTGTTTCTGTTTTGTCTCAGTTCGAAGCACTTGTACGCGCTTAGAATCGAGATGTATGTTTGTCCGTCGAAAAAAGATTTGATTTTGGAGCCGATTGCAGGGTAGTCAGGTTAGTGATGAAAGTTTTTGTTATTGGACATGAGTGTTTTTTTTTTCTTTACAGTTAAATTGAGCATCCTCATCTGTTCCCCCCCTAACCCTCAGGTTATCCTTGTGGATGTGGTTACATATGGATTTGTGTCCATGGGCAACACATCCTTGTTTATCCCGATCCACAGGAAATGACTCCGTTAGGGGTGAGGGTTTGATTCTCCTTTGTCAAAAAAATATTGTTTTCATGTAAATAGCAGCATCATCGGTTTTATTCCAAAATGTTTTTAGCCACACTGCGATCGTCCCGGTTTGCCTTAGCTTACCTAACCTGGGCTTTACAGTAGTAGTCGGTCACTCCTGCTAGCCCGACCTTCAGTGAGTTTGTTAGACCTGTAGCGCGAGAGAGCTACAGGCGATCAGAGGACCATTCTTTTTCTATTCTACCCTGTATTCAGTTTGACCTCCTGTATGTGCAAAGATGTTTATCCTTTTGGTATAGATTGTTCCAGATGGCAGTTTAAGCAATAAAAAAGTAAAAATGATCCCGCCTTGTCTCTGGCTTGGTTCTTATTTTTAAGACTTGTGTTGCACTTTTTGACTTTTATGTCATTGCTTTTTAAAATGTAACTGCTTTAAATAATGTGGAATTTGTGGAATCACTTATTTATTGTTTGAGCTATAAAATGTCTGAAAATAGTGAGAAAATTTCATTCTAGTTTCCTTGAGTCCAGGGTGACATTTTCATGTCGTTTTGTCAGACCAACAATCCAAGTCCCAAAGATATTTTGTTGTTAATATACAAAACAGAGGAAAGGACAGTAAGAAAACAGGAGAATTTATTTAAGTATAGTTGCAGATTACTTTTCTGTGACTCAACTAGTTCTGTTTTCACCATTACTTGGGATAGAGAGAGAAAAACTGATTAGACTGGCTCTGAAGGTGAGAAACAGTCTGTGTTCCAAGAAGATGCAATATGAAATCTGTCCACCAGGGGGAAACATGATGATGCCCTAAGTACATAAAAGGTTGACAATCACTGGTATTCATTCATTCTTGCACAAAAGCTGTAACAGTCCTTTATATTTTGATCTATACCTGAATTTTAAATATACAGCTTCTCTTGTAACCATTATTTTAAACACACTTTGTCTGGTTGATGATACCGTATCTCTCAGTTTTTCCTTTAAGATGATTTTTATGACTTCAGACATCTTAGGTCATTTTTCCGTGCAGTGATATTTTCAAATAATCAGCAAAACTTGAACTTAAACTTGATTATTAACAATTGTTCTTGGCTCTGGGAAACACCAACATTGCTGTGTTAACATTGTTGCTCGTAGTTATTTGGACTTTGGAAAAGTTCACTGTGTTCCTTCATTTCCTAATCGGTCATCCTTCATATTTTGACAGGGTTTTAAAATGTTTATTCCTGTTGCTAGGTTTTAGTGAAGATATACTGTATTAATGCTGTAGTATCAGGGGATTTACCTGTGCTTGAGAGCATTTTTTATGATATGGACACTTATCAGCCTCCCCCTGCCTGTGTTGTCAGGCTGACGTCTGACTTTATTTGGCAGAATCCACCAACTCCTAAGATCTCTTAAAAATACTTGCAGTTATTCATCTTACACATCAAAACTCAGATCCTGGAACGTATCAGGATTGTGGGATAAGAACAAAGAAAACAAAGCGCTAAAGTTCAGACATGTTCAAAGAGGAAAACACTCACAGATTTATAAAAAGAAAAAGTCGGCTCCGTTCAAAATTATTTTAGTGGTGTGATATAACTTTAGGTTTCTCTGTCTCAGTCTGTTTTAGTTGACAGTGATGTCGTAAAGCTGTTTAAACACTCTGATGAGACAGAGAAGGATTACAAGTCTGGAAAATTGGGTGGAGTAAACTTAATGACTGTTTAATAGGTAGCACTTTTCTCTCTCTTTCTCAAACACACACACACCAACTTATGCTGTTCCTCACAGGTGATAACTTTTCTTCAAACTTGCGCTGTCATCACATAAAATAACTTTATTTTCTAATTAGAACATCACATGGACGACACACAAATCTTTCTTTCCACAGTCATAATATTCACCAGCGTTAACTAGCTGATCCAGTGCATCACAGCTCTTGTATGACAGTGAGAGCGCTCTTATGGCTTCATGTGTGAATTAAATCTTCTGTAGTCACCGACACAGCTTTGTTCTTGTCATCCCAGCCGAAGTTGGTCTTCCACTTGTCCCCTAAAATAAACCGTCTAACCACCCTGACCTATGTGCACATGGTGTACATGAAAAAGGAGAGCCCTGTCATAAAAGTGGGAATTTATGGCCATGAGAGAAACAAAAGGAAATAAAGGTACGGCTCCCCCTGTGATAGGAATTTGAGGCCTGCAGTGATTCCCGTTCTGAACCACCACAATGAGATCCCACAGCGTCTTCCATTTATGGCTTGTTCCTTAAAACGAAACCATCTGAGCCTCGTTTGCTCACGAGGTGACTGCGCTTCACCGCAAAGTCCTCTGTGATGCGTGAAAAGGAGAAAGGAACGAGCCCCTCATCCTCTGTTACCTGGTCTTCTTCGCCTCTGTGGCGGTCTGCGGTCTCCCTGTGGATTTAGCAAAGTCCTTGGTGATCACCTCGTCCTCGCCCAGCCTCCGGACGCAGCGCTGGACCACTCGGAGGACCTTCTGCAACCGGCGGTCCAGCGCCAAGAGGTGGGGCTCCGTCAGGATCGGCCGCAAGGGGTCTCCCTCCAGGGACTCCCTCATCACATCGCTCAGCCTGAACTCATGTCGGGCCAGGAGCTGGAGACGCAGCAGTGTGGAGCGCTTTATCCTGAGGAGGGAAAGGATTGATGTAAAAACTTAAACAGACATTTTGTCAGTAAATGATCCCAAGACACTTGTGTCTATGAGATGTAAAACCCCTAAAATGTAAATCCACGAGAGAAAAGCTGGTTCTGCTGCACTAGACTACATCATACTTACATGCAGCACTGAGATAGAGGAGCCAGAATGGACATCTCATCTTGAGAGTGCTTCCCAAACCTGAACACAGGATGTTACGCCACATGAAGCCTGCTATAAAAACGTAATTTCACAATAATTTACTGGTCAACACTGTTTTCTTCTCACCCTCTGGCATTGTCCAGGTGGAGAAGGAATCCTTCGTCTCCAAACTTGGTAAAAATCTCATAGTGGTGTCTGTCCATGTTGCCTGCAATAAAGGGTCAAAACTTCTGGATGTATTCTGATAGTGGAAGGTCTACTGGTTATATGAAGAGCAGATAATGTAGGAATAATGTGGATAATATGGAATAAAATACCTGTAAGGAAGTCGAAGATGGACATGTCTATGATGTTGAGGAGCCTGTTGCCGGAGTTATAAGGGTACAGCTGCTTTATGGTGTCACAGTAGAACGGATTCACTTCCCACCTTTAAAAAAAGAGCAAATGTTCTTCATATAATGCACATTTAACACATTTAAACATCCCTGCCAGGTAAATTTTGTCTTTGAGACATTAAACATGGGTAGTCTCTATACTGCATTTTATATTGTGTGTCACTGTCACTGAGGTGGAGTTAATGAGAAACCTGCTTAGCTGATTTATTGCACCAAACAGGAAGAGGTTGCATTCATCTGGTACAAACTGACTTTAAAGGTTTCAAAAATAGTGGATTGTGTAACAAAGAAAGACAGGATAAAAAAACATTAAGTCTCTGAGCAAAGAGACAAACATTCAATTTTATTCAGCAGTACAGGATTTATGGGAATACTAGTCTTTTATTTTATTTAGAAAAAAAACTAGAACTTATAATTTTGCTGGGGGCCACAAAACTTCCTCAAACACAATAGTCAGTAAAGGATATCACATTCAATTCGCACCGTACAACAAAAGAGGGGTCTTACTCTTCTCGTCCGGTGAAGGTGTACGATCGTATCCAGGGGTTGGGGATGGAGATGCGGGGAGCGATGCTGAGGCCGGGCAGGTAGGCAGACAGCGAGCCCTCCAGCAGGTCAGGGCTCCCACACACCGCGTACTCTGTCTTACACACATAAAGGCACTTGGCAAAGAAACACGTGTTGTTCGCTGTTTGGGGAAGCAGAGCAAAATGGTGGAATACAAAATGAGTTTCCTGCTCACATACAATTACATGCTTTTTTGATCAGCTCTGCCTTTCCCTACAGCTGGATGCCGTATCAAGAAAAAAAAAAACCCATCAAACCAGAATCAAAATAACTCACCGAGAAGCTTAGGTTTGTACAGATATGCTTAGTTTGTAAAATATGAACATATGCAGCAGATATTAGTGTCACCCTTGCTATGAATGAAAAAAAAAATGTCTGTAATTGTTTGGCACAAAAGAATATTGATACCATGCTCATGTATGTACGGTAAATATGAAGTTAACGGTTGTTGCCAGGAGACCGTTACCTTAGCTTAGCATAAAAACTAGAAACGGTGAGAGAGTTAGCCTGGCTTTTTCTAAAACAAACAATATCTCCCTAACAGCACCAATTAAGTTCTTATAAATATGTTATATATCATTTGTTTAATCCATGCTAAACAATAAATAAATAAAAAGTGCCAAATCGACAAACTTCAGACTTGACAAGGGGATTGACCGGCGCTGCAGGGATGACGTATTTTGTCGGCCAACCCGGAAGTTAGCGTCTCCCTGGTTTCCTCGACAAAAAACCAATGGGATTTTTTTCATTGGGTTTTGGGTGATTGCAGGAAATTAACTCCGAGACCAATAAAAGTTTCCGATACTCACACGTTTTGTTCAGCAAGATTGAAGCCTAAATACAATCGCCAGCGGAACAAAGCTAATGTTCGGCTATAAGCTAACTACACCGCATGACGTCAAAGTCACCACCACTAAGCACGTCGTAATTAAATTTAGCTCTGACCTCTTCTACCAAAGTCTCTGTTCTTAGAAAGTTAGTGACAGTTTGTAAGAGCGTAAGAATAAACACAACGAAGCTGTAAAGGGGAACTGGTGAGAACATCGTTTTTCACATGCAGTTTTATGACGTCGACAACATCTGTAGTGCTAAAATGTTAACTTACTTCCGGGTTTTAGGACTCATTTCTGCACCGCTTCAGGAAGTCACATGACACTGTAGATTTTATGCTTTTTTGTACACGAAACAGTAGAGATATAATGTTTTAATTGGTGTGTTTTAGAGGAAGCTGTATTTTTAACCTTTGGAGAGATCCAGTCTTTATGCTGAGCAAAGCTAACTGTCTCCAAGGTGTAGCTGTCAGTTCAACTCCTGCCGGTGCTTTACCTGGTGAGGTGAAGAAGACAGCTCGCAGGTCTTCATTGTGAGTGACCTGGAGGACTTCTCCTGTGACGTTTACCAGCCTGCCAGCCACCGGTGGGACCCTCCGGAAGTCCAGGATCCTAACGACATGGATGAGATTCAGAAGAAAACTCTACTGCAATTGTAAGTAAAAGTCTACAGTTCACACAGTTCATGCTTACATAAATGTTATACGAACCCTCTGAAGATGATGGTAGTCTTATCTCTGTCTCCATACCTCATTTCTCAGAAGCCCATGGTTCATTTTTACTGATTCTTATCAATGAATGTACCCTATTGACAGTCTCTGCCAGCTGTGTAATTTAGCTGGCTGTGTTCATATACACTGTTAAGAGCTTATGCCTCCCCGAGGGCCCTATTTCAGCCATGTCTCACAAACAGTAATCAACAACAATCAGTGTGTGAAGCTGAATTGCTGTTTCTCAAATTTCCGGCATTCCCCAACTGCTGATTGTGAGTGATAATGATAAGGGCTTCTGGCAGCCAAGTCAGACACGAGAGAGACGACACACCGCTACGGATTAAAAACACACCACCATAAATTAAAAACAGGAGAGAGCAGAGAATGAATCTGCCTGTCGTGTTTGCGGTTGGTGAAAGAAACTGTTCATGATTCTTACATTCAAAAGACTAATAGATGTTTAAATCTGAGCAGATGTACAGAATGACAGTAACAGTTTAGGTGGAATTACAGTGAATGAGTTGTTGACGTGGCACTCCTCTTGTTGTTTTCTGTCTTGTGTGGTGAAGCGATGACTTATTATTGTGTGTGTGTGGCTTCTTAATGACACTGTCTAGCACAGATGACTGTATTTGAGAGTGAATCACTTCACCTCATCTAATGAGCAATTACACGAAGATGTACAGTGTGTGTGTGTGCTTCTGTGTGTGTCCCTAGACAGTGGTTTATACTGATCAGCAAGTTGGGAAATCCTGGGTTGAGCAAACATGTTGAAATCTTTGTGGAGGCTGGGTGATTTATTTGTTGGCAACAGGAAAAATACAGTATATATATTACAACATCACAGCCATGCCACAGTATCTTAAAGATTAAAATCTAATGTCATTCTTGGTCAGCTCTAGATGAAAAGTAAAGTTAGAACAATTCATCCTGTGGGGATCATGAACCAATTTGCATGGTAATCCAGCCAGTAGTTGTTGAGATATTTCATTCAAAACAAGAAATGTCAACTTCATAGTGGTTAAAGCAGAAAAGTCAGGAGATCCCCAGAGTCAGAACGATTCATCCTGTATGAACCATTAATGTCTGTACAAAATTTCAGTCCATCTGGTAGTTGTTGAGATATTTTGGTCTGGACCAAAACATCCACAGAACCATGTGGCTAGCATGGCTAAAATAGTTATGATTCAAGAGTTTGATTATTCTAGTTTTAAATTTACATGGGTTGTCCCTTTAAAATAAAGAGCTCAACAAAAACCATTTGTAGCGCTTCAGTACGCACCAGAACCATAAACTGGGACCAATAAAATGTCAGATGTGCAACCAAAACTAAAATTACTCCCAGGGCAACGCAGCTGCATAAATTCACAGAGATGGCAGTTAAACAGGAAAAACAATTCAATGATAATGAGGCTGCACCTGTCCAGGTGAAAGGCAGCGATCTCTGCATTGTGTCTCTGGAAGTCAACAAAGTAGAAGAAGTCCTCTGGAGTCTCCTCATCCCTCTGCTGCCTGACACACACACACACACACACATACACAGTCAAAACAAACACAATGATCAAGCTGTCAGTTATAATAGTCAGCAGTCAGCAGTATATAATCAACACAACAAATACTGTAATTTTAACAGATACTAGATGGTTTGGTCTGACGTAAACTGAGATGATCCACTCTAATATAACGTTATGTAACGTAATGTAACATTTTCATGGACAGAAACCTTTGGTGGCATGCTACGCTATCGGGCACCAACATAAACAGCTTATTGATGGTGTTTTATGACAAACAGAGATGCTTAAAATGTGGATTCAGTCCTCACCTCATCGGTTTGAACATGGCCTTGGCAAAGTTACGCATTTTCAGCGCCAGTTTCAGGTGATGTCCACTTGGTTTCACCACTATAATAAAGAGACAGAAAGAGGGATGCGTCAGATGGTCAGTGATGATGGGTACACATTAGTGAAAATCGAGCAAGTTTATTCACACATTTCCTTCATAATATGTAGAAATTGTCTGACTTCTATTTTTACTGTTTGAATGTTGAAACATTGACTCAAGTAAACACTGAGCATCAGCACCAGAGGCCAGTTCAAACTGTGGAACATGTTCAAGATCTGTCTGTTCCCTGTGATAAAGTAATTGGGGGTTGGTCACACAGTTTGTGCCCTGGTCTCTCGGAGACTAGCGTTCCTCTCTCTCTTGCTCTCTCTCTGTCTGGCTGTATATTATGTCACAGCAGCAAGCCAGACTAACCACACATATGCCTCCTCCTGCAGCGCTCTGTGAAGCTCCAGGGTATTAATAGTTAACAATCATACAGGGTCTACAATCTCTACTTTTTTTCTGTGGAAATGAATCAAAGGGGACCAGACTGCCTTTGTAGCCACCGGACACTGTCGCTCTTTGGTGACTGAAATAATGAAAGTCTCGTGAAGGTTAAATTTAAACAGGAGGGACAGACTGTTTTGTCGCATTTCTTCTTGGCAGTAAATGGTGTTTGTGCGGTCGCCCACTTCACTGTGCAGGGACGCTGGAGAGGCACGGACAGGACAAAAACATGCAACATAACTGACTTCACATCCATTCTGAGGTGTGTGAGAGAAAGTATATCTCTACATGGAAAAGTACACTGCAGGCTAGACACCATCAGTTCTACGAAAGCTGGCCACATCTCTGCTCCATCCACTATTAAACACCAAATCTTGTTATTATAGTTTTTGCTACAGCAACATCTAAAAGTAGTTGTCGGCAACTTTCAATTATCCAGCCAGACATTTTGCAGCATGCATTCTGCTCAGAGGTTCGGTAGGAGATAGCAGTGTAGGTGGTGGGTGGTGTGTAGGTTGAAGCCTGAAACCGTGCATGCAGGCATCAAACATTTAATTAAGAGCTCTGCCTTTGAACACACAAACAAATGCCTGTGTTTTGTTGCCCCAGAGCAAGTGTCTTATACAGGACGACAAATCTGAATTTTGGTGCCAAATGAAAAACAAAATCCTCACTATCACAAAGGCAGCAGTGTGTTTGTGTATGTCTGACGGTACCGCCAAGCACAGCAGAAAAGGGAGACAAAAGAAACAAAAGGGCCAGTCAGAAATCGAACACTCAAGCTGTTACATGCTGTGCACAAAATGCAGAGCTACACAACATGAGATATGAGATAGAGATCGTCAAAACCCAAACTCCCGGAAAGTCTCACAGTGTAAAAATCTGTGGCGACTTGTCCATACCTTGGGTACAATCGCACGCTCCTTTTAGTGCCTTCTCATCTTGAGTGTAATCTGAAAGACATAAAAGTTCTGAGTTGTTAATTTAACACAAAATAATCATGTTAAAATCTTAACTTCAATAATTAATTACTGTAAATTTGGATGGTATCATTGTCTGAATAGTAGCATCTCTGTCACCCTCAGAATTGTGTAGACTAAATCAGGAAACTGCTTTGCTTTATGGCACAAAAGGATGTTGCTGTGTGGCACAAAACAAGAAGAGGGTGCTGTTCAAGTGCAAACAGAGCTACACCTGCATAGTCATAAATTTTAAATAATGAAAAGCTACAGGAAAAATTGAGAAATGATATTTATAGGAAATGCAGTCTTAATTTTGACTTAGGTGACAGCGGTACAGATAGTGACATAATGTGACAAAGAGGATCCTTTCTAGGTGGTTACCATCACTCAGTACAGATGTTATAAATCCCATCCATCCATCCCTCACCTGCGCTGACGACTGTCATGCTCTCCATGTCCTTGAGCAGTCGTGGGATAGCAGGGTCATCGCGGGAGTACAGAGCATAGCGGCTTATTCCCAGGTGGAATTTCACCCAGCTGGCATCGGGGTCAAAGGTCACTTCATGTTCGGTCACAGTGATGTTGGAGACAGCCGCTGCCTCGCTGTAGAGTTTCATATGCCTGGGGAGTGAGATGTTGTAACTGAATACAAACGACTATCCTCTCTATACAACATCTTTGTGAACGGTATTTTATTTTGAAAAGACAACAGAGTGCAGGTTTTCTTTGCGGCAGATCTTGCAAGAATGTTTTCAATGAAAGAGGATGTGAGGAACTACATGGCCATACACATTTACTGAATTTATTATACACACTCGGTTTACAACTTGTTTTATTTGAGCATTTCCCCCCGTGGGCCCATTCTTCATTCCCATATAAAATTGTATTCATTATCTTGTGGGCTCCCTATTGTTTTTAAAAGCAGCTGTGACAAAATTTGAATTCTCCTTTCCTCTCCTCTCCACTTTGCTATACTTAAAGTTGGAGCAAGAATAATCTGACAGAGAGAGAGAGAGAAAACAAATAAGTCTGCGGTAAGAGGGGCACAGCATTGCCAGAGCTGACCACACAGAGTGGGACAGTCATCTCCCAACTTAAACAAACCATCACAGGCTGGATAACACACTGCGATAATGGAGCGAGGGGTTATAAATAGGAGTTTGTTCATTGGTCATCCTACCAACTCATCAGTCACAGAGCAAGCTGAAGTGACAGATCAGGGTAACCAGGACAATGGACAAGTGCAGACCACAGGGTGTAGAGCAGGATAGAAGATTTTAAAAATGGAGAGTGCTTCAGTGGTAATTACTCTGAGTGTTGACCAGGAAATTAATTCTGAACCGGTTTCTTTCTCAGAATGCAAATAAAACTGGTTTCATTTGAGGAGCCCCTGTCATAAAGCTTTTTTTTTTAGGTGTGTTTGCTGCAGTGTTGAGATATTGTTGCAAGATATTGCAAGTGTTAAACAAGCCCCTGGGCTATCCATTGTTTCTGTGCACATTTATACAGCAGCACAGAGAGAGGAGAGGAGATCCATTGCTCATATTTCTTCCTATTTTCCACCATAAGAGCCCAAAATCTGTATCTCTCAGAGGGAGTGCACTGTGTTGGGATAGACAGACAGCCTCACAAGCCAAGACGGCTACGGCTCCCACAGATTAAGATAAGCTTTTAGCAGTTTTAAATCCTTGTTTACCTTAAAAGAGAGCGCTCCAGACGCAAGCTCTCAAGACTGACATGTTTGTGAAGGGGTTTTCTGCCACCAGCCCACTCCACACCGGACTTTTAATGACGCACAAAACTGTCTGCACATCCTGATGTCTGCCTGAGTGTGCATTTGTTATCGTGAACAGTGTGTTTATGCGCATGGATGGTGCATGGTTTGTGGGTTTGGCCACCATGTCACTGACCCTGCCTCTTGACCACAGTCAAGCCTCGACACGTGCTTTCACAGTGGGATTTTTCAGCCAAATTTAACATGCTCCTCTTTCACAATAACGTGGAGCAACACTGACAAACAATGAAGTCAAATTTAGCTGACAGATGTTGCAAAATCAGTGGCACTCTGCTCAAATCAACAACGTCTGAATGTGATTCTTTTATAAATCCTGAAAAACTACTAAAAACTGACCTTTCCCAACGTGACACCTTCTTCCTGTAGTACTCCATCAGCTGCTCCGCCTGCAGCAGCCTTTCCTCCGGCCCCAGCGCCGGAGTCTGGATGTTGTACAGAGGATGAGCAAACAGCCTCTCCAGCTTCGAGCCTCCATCCATGGGGGCAGGTGTAGTACCGACCAGGGGTGATGCAGAGGTCCAGTTGGAGAGCTGCGGGGTGGCGAGACCCCCCTGCCCGGGGAGGGTGAAGTTGTCGGGACCGCACGAGCACAACCGCCTCGATCCTCGTCCCATGCCCCGCAGCTTCGGCAGGAGAATGAAGTAAAGGTCGGCAGAGAAGATGGCTGTGAGGGTCGCAGCTAAGAAGAGACGGTCTCTCCTCATCATCGAAACAGAGAGAGGAGAATGTTGAAAGAGAGAAGGAATAAAAACAGCAGAGAAAGCTGAAGAAAGTCCAGACTATGTGCTGCTCCAGAGTGTGCGAGGCATCACTTGTAGGGCTGCCTCCAGTCTCCCACACAGTCAGCCAGGCAGAGGCGAGAGGTAAGCAGCCAGAGGTTGGTCCAAGTCTCCCTCTTTCCCTTTTTCTATCTGTGTGTGTGTTTCAGTCTGTTCCTTCCAGCCTCACTACTTCTTCTTCCTCTTCTTCTCCTCCTCCTCCCTTGGCAGCAGCCGAAGAAAGAGCTGAGCTGCAAGCGAGCATGTGTTAGCAACAGTCACTGACAGTTTGGCTGCTTCCAGGGACCTGCTGCTCCGAGGACGAGAGAGCGAGAGAGTACGCGTGTGTGTAAAGAGAGAGAGCGGAGAGAGGGAGTGTGTGTAAAGAGAGAGAGCGGAGAGAGGGAGTGTGTGTATGTCTGAGTGAGTGCGCATTGTGGGTGTGTCTATGCAGGTATGTACACAAACATCAAATGACATGTTAGCGGATTGAGAGAGTGCGCACGATTAGGCTGAAGAAAACACACACTCTCTCTCACACACACACACACACACACACACACACACACACACACTGAGAGGGTTAAATCAGAAGTCCTTGGAAGCAGGAAGGGGTGGAGACTTCTTCTTATCACAGAGATCTGAATGAAATCTACGTCCAGCTGGTGAATCCACTCTGACGCAATGCATGTGTGTGTGTGTGCAGCTGTAGGTCCAAGTCCAGTTTTCATTCACGTGTGTGTGTAAACTGGCTGCTTTCCTCACAGATTTCTGGCAGGAAGATTGCGAGCGTGCCTGTGTAGCTTTACAGGTGTTTGTGTAGAAGTGTGTTAAGATCTGTATGAGTATGCGACATGCCTTGACATCCCTTCTTTTCTCGCTCAAGAAGGCGTTGAGACCAGATTCCCTTCCTTCTGTCATCTTCTAGTCTCCTCCCTGCTCCTCCTCGCTAAGTAAAGTCCACTTTCACTCCTCCTTCATCTCATCAAATCCTCCTCTCCTCCCTCCCATCCCTTGCCTCATCTCATCCCTGCTTCAAATCTTCTTTTGCTCCTCTGTCAATTTTCTACCTCTCTCTCTCTCTCTCTCTCTCCGTCCTCTTCTTTCCCTCTCCCTGCCTTTTTTGCCACAGTCGTCCACTCTGTCTCGCTCCAGGCAAAAATTCCCAGCTGCACTTTCCTTCCTGCTGCAGTTCCCACACATGAATCCCTCACTTTTCTCCCTGTCACGCTGATCTACAGAGACACACACAAGTTCAGAAAAGGGGGAAAAAAAACAAGTTCTTGCACAACTTCAAATGAGGAAACACTCAGGGAGAAATATAACACCTCCCCTCACTCACAGGCCACCTTTTCTTTAACCCACAACCCCCGTCTCTGATTCCTGTGAAAACTTAAAGTGTATGAATTACGATCGCTGCTTGTTGCCCGTGTCTGCTCTAAAAGCCCTAAGCAGCTTTATAGTGAAGCAGTGAGGATCTCACAGGGCATTTCCCAGCCTGCATCAGTGCTGTTGTTACTGTGGTATTTTGGAACATCTGTCTCTGTCTGGGTGTGTGTGTGTGTGTGTGTCTGTGTCTGTGTGTGTGTGTGTGGAACTCTGACAAAATTACGCGTCAATGTCTGGGAGTTGCTCTCCAGGGTGTTTCTCAGGCTGTGAAGGCATGATATTTGAAATTGGTGAGCTTCAACTTGCCATCTAGTCAGGTGCTGGAGGCTTCTGTTTTGCTCCTTTGCTCATCTTTTTTACATAAGCTAAGTGGTGACTGTCCCTGCAAGACCCTTCATGAAAGTTGTTGTTCTTTCCTGTAAATCTCTGCATCGTCTCTTGACAAGCAAGACATATTTTCTGTGATGACATTGGTTCTTTGCTGTGGTGCTTCTAGACTGTATTTCAAGGATAACAAACTGATATAAATATCTGTGTTTGTTCATTCTGTACCAAAAAGGTAAAGATGTGTGGTTTGTTTGAAAATTTAGTCACAGTAACATCATGTCTGTTCAGCGGACAAGATTTTCTGAACCTTCTTTGGTGAAATTTAGCTGAGATGCAGGCGGGTACAGTCCATTGCCTCATTATTAAATATATTTTATATTTATCCACGAAACAAACTAGAAAGAATCTGTGCTCGCTCTCATTCAAACATCAGACTGGGTGTGTAAATATTGGGTTTTAGGATGTTGGGCAGAACATGCAAGAAGTTTGGAATCAATGTGGAAAGAAAATGACAGTGAGCTGGGTCTTGCATCACCAATTTGTACAATTCAACTGGAGCCATGATGATGATGCAGGTGAAACGTATTTGGATAAATAGAATAAGCAGATGTCATCTCTGTCTAGATGTCTGTCTGCATTGAGTCTCACTGCTGGAGATTTCCTCTACGATAAAGGCTGCAAGTCAGGTGTGCTGAGCTTTTTATTTTTGAAATAAGGCATGCACAGCTCTGAAATAGTTTTGACAGAGGTTCAACATTTTAATTAAATGCCTTGCTTTTGTGTCTAGTAGAGTTAGATGGAAGGCATCCTTCATACGTCTGTCATTAAATATAAACCTACTGACCAACACCACAGACTGCTTCAGCCCTTTTCAAACAAAATCTGATTTGTGATTAAACTGTATATATTATGGGTGTTAGAATTGCCGGTTGGTTGATTTACAGATTTTCTTAACAGTCAGTGGCTTTTCTCCCCCGTCCAGTCTTCTTTAAGCTAAAACAACTGACCTGCTTACTCACTTTCTTCAGATGCTGTGCACCAACCTTATGTTATGATCACTACACTGGGATTGTCTGGTGAAATCACAGTAATTATCTCTGGAAAGACAGTAGACGAAGAATGAAGACAGAGCTTTTGGCTCAGGTTCAACGATTTTCAAAATACTGTGAGTTTACAGAACATTATCATCAAACAGACATTCTTCAAACTGGTGAGGATAGATCGATGAAGTCTTTGTGTCTTCCCAGCCTCTCAGTGGTCACGCCAATTGTGGCTGGAAAACTCTTTCCATGTCTGGGCCACAAGTGCTGATAACACTGTAGGGATAGGTGGTTGCAACAGGGACAGTGGTTGAAAAGCTCATCAGAGGAGATCAGAGAAATACAGCAGTTAAGATGAAACGAAAAAGAAGAGGTGATACGAATGAAAGTGTTTTTCCATGTATGTCTAAATAGAATGCAGATGGGGTTCTCATAATCCTCCTCTTTCATTATCCTTCCCGTAATCAGCATGGAGGAACTGCAGCCTGACCATGGCGCTGCAGCCCCAGCACTGCGGGCGAAGGAAGTGGAACTGCAGTGCATTCATCAGCATCGATCAGCCTTTTATAGCCACGATATGACCAGTATTTTGTAGTAGCCACTATTGGATGTCCTCAAACCTAGACCAGCGGCGACAATGGCACTCCTGTAAGTTTATATAATGAAAATGAAATAGTGTATCTTAATTCATTAGAAACTTCAATGAACAAAATGACTGCGTGGTGAGCTAGTAAAGTCTCAGGGAAAGGTCATTGCATGTAAATCAAGCAAAACTGTAACTGCTGAACAGCAGCCACTTTACGTCACAGAAGCTGAAAATGTGAGTAATGAACTGTATTAAAAATATTGGTACGTTTTATAACAGTACCAAAAGTCTTGGTCAACAAACTGTCAACCGTCTTAATTTTTCAGTGTAATAAAAGTGTTTTATTTCATTTGAAGTTAGCTTATCATTTATGAAAGATAGTAATATATATCTTAAAGTCCCCATTCTATTGCTTTAGTTTTATCTGGTGGCTAAATGTGTGGTTTGATACTTCACTTACGTATTTTGCATTCTTTCAAACAATTCTAAATAGTTAAGGATGAGTTGATATTTGAAGTGTTACTTTCAAACTGCCAGGAGTTCTGTTAGATGATTAATGCCTCCTGTCTGCCAGCAAAGAAATAGTCAACGTTTTGGTTATCTTGCCTAGCTGGTGGCTGCTGATTGTAAACTTTCATATTGCCATATACAGACATGATGGTATCAATATTCTCATCGTTTTCAAAAGCATTCTCAAAATGTAAACTAGCTAATTTAATTGGTTAACATAATTTTGGCATCTTTTAAAGGATATAGTGAATAAAATAGATATTTCTTATCCTTAGTCACTGAAACAACAGAACACAAAGATCAGTGTTCCTTCAAGGCGGCGGAGGAAAAAGAAAGGAAAGGTTGTGTCGGTGCAAAACTCACCTGCAGGACCAGAGGTCAGTGGGGTAGACAAGCGTCAACGGTGATTGCGCGGTCACTGTCATCAAACAAGCGTCTCCTCTCCGACGCGAGCTACCGTACCACGATGAATTGCACAGATGCGGCACAGATGCACACATGATGGTTGGATGACCATGGAGGGATGAAAGAGACAACTGAGATGAGAATGACAGAGTGTATGTGAGTGGTTTCAATATCACAGATGTTTACCATCAGCAGCTGGTTGTGTTTGAATTTACCATGATTTTCTGATTGCCGTGGTGGGTTCTCTGCTGGGCTGCTGCTGAAGCTTGAAGTGGATGACAGGAGACAACATTAAGTGAGTTATAATGAGTGCGTGTCTGCTTGGGTGTGGTTGCAGAGAGAGCACAGTTAATCGCTTATTTTGGCAACTTCTGAGCAACGGGCAGACAGTGAAAGGAAAGTGTAGGAAATGTCTTGTAGCAGATACACACACACACATACACACAGACCTTGAGCATTTTAAAAATTCTGGCCCGTGTCTCTGGAGCAGAACATTGCCCGAATGTTCCCAAGCTGAGCTCCAGACTTCAGAGGAGGAGAATGCTGAAGAATGCTCTGACTCTTCTCTTCATAATGTGGTGAAATTGGACATGATTGAATCAGAGTATCAGGTTTAATTAGCTTGGAAGGCCATCCTGACCTGTGCGTTTAACCCCTTTTTACGGATATCTCAAACGACATACACACTACACACACACACACACTACTGCAGACGTAGAAGGATTCTGACAAAAGTGGTAATTACTGGATTGCATGAGGCCGAATGGGGCTGCAGCAGACCTGGGTCAGGGAGAGGATATCTGTGTGTGTGTGTAAAACACCTGTTTGCACTGAGTAGTTACCTTGAGGACTGCATTTTTCCTGTGAAGTTTGACTGCTGCTAAGGTCAAGTGTTCGACCTTTGACACTGTCACTTTCTGTCCTCCTCTCCTCATCTGCGTCTTCCCTCAGGTTGTCCTGCGTCTCCCTGTGGTTGTCAGAATCAAAGCATATCACCCTTTGCTGCAGGGAATCCACTTGTGCAAACACAGAGCTGTTTACTTTAGATAGAGCTTTCCCCAGCTTGGTCTCGTGTCAAGGTCCTGAAACTAGACAGGACTCGGATCAGTGATCTCTGTTGGATGATGTTTTGTCACAGAGTCCGATATCTGTGAGGGTGTTTGTTGTTAGATCTGATTTAAACCAGAGCTGTAGCTGTTCTCCATCTCTGTGGTGTAGCTGGCCTGCCCTTGAGTACTCTGCGTGCTCCTTCCCTGTGTGTGTGTGTGCATTTTAGGACTACTTTATTGAGTAAATTAAAACAGACAATATAATTCCAACATATGCAAGATCTCAACTTCATGGATGTACAAGTTAATAAAAGCCCACAGAGAAATTCCACTTTGATTAGCTGTTAAAAAAACACATCTGAATGGTTCTTCGTGGTAAAATTAGGCTACAAAGAATTTAAAGGATAATTCCAGTTTGTTACAACTTGGGTTTTATTTTTGTTGTTGTGGCTGTTAATTCCTATCAGTAACAATAAGATTAAACTGACTAAGTAAATGCTGAAATAATGGCTGAGATCTTGGATTTTGGCAATGTTAATGGGGCATGAAACACAGGAACTCGGATGATTATACAGGTTCTAAGCAGTCCCCATTGTCAGCCAAACTTATTCGAAGGCAAACATTTTGTTTCCAGACAAGCTTCCTGGTCGATTATTTAGCTAAACTGTTGTTTACTCATGTTTACAACCAGTCAGACTATCTGAACACTCAAGTGTCTCTTCCCGTCAGACATCACTGTAGAGATGCTGATGCGCTGCCAGATCATAACATTACTTTGTTGTGTACAAGTTGATTCAAGTGTCTTAGGTTATATGTTGTCTAATTATGTACACATGGGATTTGTTGATGCACATTTGTGAAATTACGCTTTTTCAAGGCTCCTGAATCCTAATCATTTCTCAGTTACATTAACACATCATGACTTAATAGGCAGGAATCAAAATTAAAGTCAGGGGGAAAAATCCTTAGGTATTATTTCTGGGGAGAAAACTGCACTGTCATCAGAGTCTGTGACAGTTTTTGATTCAAATGTTGCTAAATCCTGATTGGTGTACTGAAATATGAGACATCATCTTTTCCCAACTGAGCTGGCCCACCTTAAACCAGTGAGATGAGCACAGAAAGAAACATAAACACAAATATTAACTTGGGAAAAAACACGTGCATTCATGTAGATTGAAAAAAATAGATCTCCAGGGCCCAAACATATTTGATAGTAGATATATCATTCTCTGATTAGTTTCAAACTGGTTAATGTTTAGACCCAAAAAAATCTGAATTATACAAAACAAAAAAAAAGTGAGAGCTACAGCAAAGACACGAATGGTGTCTAGCAGTGAGTGGTTGACCAATCAGAAGCCACAGAGACAATGAGGGGAGCAGATGCAAACACTATAACGGACTCTTAGACCACTAACATTTTCTCTCTCACTCTCTTCCTTAAACACACACATATGCACTAAATCACCATAACCAGCAATTTAAATTTCAATACAATCACCCATGTGGTACGTCTTCATTCAGAGCGGTCAGCTGCGTGTCTTGACAAGAGTTAAACCATAATGTTAATGACATAATGATTTTGCTCGTCAGTAAGCCTCATATATTCAGGGGTATATTTATGTGTTTAAGCCTGTGCTGACTCTATCTTTCACTGTGACTGCACTTTTTTGTCCTCTTAAAATTAAATTACTTTGGACAGCTCTCTCCGTTATGGTCCATGTTAACCAACATGTGACAGAAATACAGACAAGCACACAGCAAAGGTCCGAGCCAAGCCAGAGTTTATGACCTTTAACCAAAACTGAAGTTTCTATTAAAGACTCAAATGGCTGTGGAAACAACGAGGGAAGTGTCTTTTGGAGGAAGCACTCAACCATGATGCATCGCTCTACACAGCATTCTCTATATTAGATATAATTTAGGGCTCACTGTTGACAACATTGCATGTCCTGTATCTGATACTGGCAGCCTTGATACGCCCGGTACATTCTGCTACCCGTTGAGCAGAACTGAATGATCTAATCCCAAAAAAGACTGCAATGTTTATACACGTCATCCTCAAAATTTGAACTGTATAATCGAATATGGTTCACAGCAGCATGTGTGCAGCCATATTTAGCATTTATGGCCGTCATGGCCACGATGTTCCAACTATGGAAGAGTTAGCAAGCCACTGACAAACACAGGGAGTCAATCTGTTAACCCTCAGTGCTCAGTATGTTTGAAAAGTGTTTAGATTTTGTCGTGTTTAATTTCCCCTCTGTTGTGATATTGTTTCATGCATCTAAACATACTTTTATCACGGATGCACTCATGATGGTTACTCAACGTTCTGCTGATTCCAAGCTCTCTCTGAATAGTTTTCATTCTTCCTGTTATTTGAGATACACTCATAAACTCACGTCCGGTAAGTAGCTGCGTCAGTGATATTCCACATCACCTCCCGTCCAAAAGATCCCACATGAGCTCCGTCCTTTGTCCACAGTCCAGCTGAACCGTCAGCTGAGGCTGTGAGGACAAACAGTCTGTCAGCCACCTCGAGGACTTCCACACTTACTAACCCTCTCTTATGTGCCTTCCAACAATGCAGCAGAGTAGGCCGTTCACAAACTGTCTGTGTAGAAAGAGAATACTATAAATACATGTGGATTTACAGTACACATTGTATTTTTTTTCTTGATTTCACTCCAGCTCACCTCATGTTGGATGTCCAGTGCATAGTGAGAGATGTCCCATATCTGAAGCCAGCCTGCTGTGTCTCCTGAGACCAGGATTGTGTTTTTAGGTTGATCTGAGCTCAGGCTCAACACACGCACACCTGGCTGCTCTGGAGCATAAAACTGACCTGGGATAAGGAGAATTGTAAGAATGCAGTTTTCCAAATGTAAGTAAATCAAGTGAAATCTAGATGAATTTTTGTTTCTGTAAGGTTTTATGAGCGGTTCCACAGGGAGTACAGTTGGTTCACATGAGTTGCATGCAAGCAAATCTATTTATATTCAGATTTCGTGCCATTTCAAGAAAAACGTTTTGACTTAAATGACCTATGTGCTTTTGAGACAAATTGCTACCTTTTAATGCTTTCTGTTATGTCACACATTTCCCTGTTATGTCACGATCTCAAATTCCTCTCTGCTAGAAAAATGCATGGACACATATACAGACCTATGCAAACACACACACACACGTACATACAAATGCACACTGGATCACTCATACTCACACATACACACATGCTCGCTCATACACATATGCAGTGGTCACAGTGCATGAATCCCACACCACTAAACACAGATGGGATCTGGAAAGAGACATAGTTGTGGGCTGCCAGGAATGGTACAGGCAGGAGGCCAAGTTGACAGTTCAGCCTGACTGTCACTGCTCTAGCTGTTTGTAAATCCATCTTAAGGGAGGATCATTAAAACTGACAGATGCTTGTCAACTGCTCGCACACTTTAGTGCTTCCACCTACCTTATACCATTAGAGATCTGTTTTAAATTTATGTATCCTAGCTTTGTATCCATTTTTTTTTCTGAAAGGCCTCACATCACTCTCACACTCACCACACTTGCAACTTTTTCTTTACTCACCGTAAGTGTGTGTCTGTCCGGTGACACTCCAGAAGGACAGACAGCCAGCCTGCGATGACACCAGGACACCTCTGTTTCTCAACTTTCTGTTGCCAGCTCGATGCTGAAGGAACAAGAGGCTGTCCACAGGGGGCACCGAGTCGCACAAGCTGGGCAACAAAATAGACAAAAACAAAACAATAGAAAGTACAGGTTGGCTCCCACTAAGGATGCAGTTCTAAAATAATGAACCACCATAATTTTACAAAAGAATTTCAAATTATGGCTCATGGAAAACACAAAAGTGTCTGTTACTGATGAGTATGTACTGTGGGAAACATTTGGTTTCCTAGATCTTTGCTATCTTTACATTAAGAGCCACAACAGAAATAAGTGAAGGTAAATTGTTGCCAGTTGATAGAAAAATGAGAAAAACAACTATACTGATCAGTGCTTGATCGTTTAAATCAGTTTTTCAAGCAAAATTGATTTGTCTACTGTGATAATAAACTGAATATCTGTGGGTTTTGGAATGTTGGTTGGATAGAAACAAGCAATTTGACAACACCCTGGGACTTAAGAAATTACTATGCATATTTTTCACAAATAACTAGAAGATTAATCTAAAATGAAATTAACTTAATATTAATTAAATTAACAGCAGTCCTTTGTTTTGTTATCGTAGCGTGTGAAGTAATTAATGAAGAGTGCTGGGGTACAGCACTGAGATGCATGTCTCACCTTGTGTTCAGCAAAATCTCATTTTTGATATATGAAAATATATACACAAATGAACACACCAACGTCTGTTAATTGGTGTTTATGATATTATAAGTGATAGATGAAGGGATGAGTCAGTCTTTGTCTTTCTCATAATGAGTTCACATTGCCATACCAAGGCATGGTTGTGTCTCCTTGCCCTGCCTGTGCCTCTCTCTGCAGGTGGAGCAGTGGTCCTTGTGTCTCCAGCCTCCATATGATAACCTCTCCATCATGGCTTGCTGTGGCAACGACCCCCAGAGTAGAGCAGTGACACACAGCCAGGATGTCTGACTTATGGACGCCGCTGGACTTCCACGACATGTCTGCTCTCACGTACAGGTCCTAGGGAAACATTTATTTGAATATCACCAGTTTAAATAGTTTAAGATTTTCCACAAAAACAAAGTGAAATGTTGTCTTCGGCCTCTAATGTGTGCATGGGCCTTGCTGGTTGTAATTGTGAAACTCACTTCCCACTGTTTGACAGTTTACAAATGGTCTAAAATAACATGTAATTGTTTGTGTTGCCTTGTGGAAAGTAGCTCTATTTCCTTCTCTGGTTTACTGATTTTGTTTACACCTCTGGGCAAGAATGTTGAGGTCAGCTCTTTGAAATGGACTGGAAGCTCAGCACGGTGGATGTCACAGAAATACTGGTGCAGATGTCTTGCATGGCACAAATGTCTTTGATCTCACCAGGTGGATGTGTAAATGTAATCATATTTTAGGTAATTCACTGATATCAAGTCATTCCTAAGCAGTTTGGACTCAAAATGTTTTCTCAAAAACCTGGCCCTGCAGACACAGGAGGCTTTAGAATGAGAAACATTAGGACTGCGGCATCAAGAATTTGCTGGAGAAGCATAAATACTGAATGTTGCTACTGTAGTCTTTAAGGGATGAATTTAACCGCAGCACAGATGGTACTTAAAGGTTGAGAGGTAAAAAACACAGGAATTTGAGGTGTGAAAATATGCATGTCTGCAGACCCAGACTTTTGTCTCACACTGCAGTTCATTCTGGTGTTTATACTGACACTGGCAATACTTCATCTTTAAATGCGTAGGTGGGTGTGGGTTATTATCTGTAGTAACTGTAATCATGTTTTTTACTAACAATACTGAAACATTCAAAGTGTGATTTAAAGATATCACAGGCTTAACGATGAATTTATTGGATTTAATCGGATAAGTTTTGTGCTGCTATTGCAGGAAATATTTTCTGAGGATAATTTGGTTTTAAGTCTGTATCAGGTTAGTCACCATGGTGACAGCTGTTTGTATGGGACTCATCATCCTCCGTTTAACATCTGGGGAAGAAGTTGTGGAAGAGCAAATGTTTCAAGGCTAAGACACTGGTTGGGTGACCAGTTTCTTTTTTTTAATTTTTTTTTTTAACATCTTGATATATTTATACTTTTTGGTCATTAGTCAACTTCACCTATCAATCAAAAGCTTTTATAAGATATTTGATGCTGTGATTCTGTTTTAGTAGGTGGTACTCCCTCTTTGTCTGTCCTATAATGATCTCTGTCAATGCTCGCACTAGTTACACTAGTATTCTTCGATTTTTCCAAACAAGTGGCCATTACTGACAGAAATATGACAAATTACTTCCTGTCCAGGAGCATTTTCCCGCCTGAATCGATCCACCAGACATGGAGGTTTTGCACAAAAAAATGTAAGAATTTCTGGCATTTTTGTTTTATTTTGTTTGTACTTTTTTCTATGTCAAAATCATGCTGAATGTTCACACTACTACCTCTGGTTTGATATGTAATGCTACGGAGCTATAGTTGTTCAGACTTAGATGATACACAGTTCTGCTTTTAGTAGCAATGCATCATGAAAGGAAGAAGGACTACCTACAAGCATCATATACATAATATATAGAATATAAGCTTCAAAATATTCCAAGAAGTTGGCTTTGCAAATGTTTCAAGAGAAGGAAAATGCCTTTAACATATTAATTATATATGAAGGATATACATAATACATCCTGGTGTGAAACAGTGATTGCGAACATACTTTTGTTTGTTTACAAGAATCTTTACAATATACCTTTAATGTTTTACCCTGCCTATCTATTGTCTTTTAATTAAAAACAATAAAAAGGTAAGACCTGGAAAAGCAGGTTAAAATATAGTTTTGCTGGATCAGTTATAAACAGAAACTCTTCTCCAGTGGTTTTTCACCTTTCAGCAGTGATGCACAGGTGTACTCCAGGACCCTGTGACATCACTGTTGTGGGTGTGGTTACAGGTTCAGTAGAGCACACTTCTGACCACACCGAATGTCAGAAGTGAAACAGGGCAGTGAAATGCTGTTTTTCAGCTTGGTGTTAGGTCACTCTTTAAAGAAAAGTATATTTCTTTATGTGGAACTGCTGCGGATTATCAGTTTAAGGCAACTTTAATTTTACCTTGGCTGCTGCGATGTCGTACTGAGCGATCCGCTGGCTCCATCCCACAGCCAGCAGCTTGTTGTCATGGAGACAGGTCAACCTGGTGACTTCAGAGTTGGTGACAGGCTCCAGCTTGTGCAGGTTAAGGCCATTTAGTAAGTTCCACACCTGCTTGGAGTGGTCAGCAAGAGGGACTACTTATTAACAAACTGCAACTTCCTGTATATAAGTTGCCAGTTTACTGTATTTTTGTACAAACTGATGGTGACAAGATGAGATTTCGAACCTTAATGGTGCCGTTGCGAGCCCCAGTGATCAGTCTTCTGTGGGAGGAGTCTAGTGTCATGCAGAGGAGTTCATCTTCTCCATGAGCATTTAAGATCTGAAGCCCCCTCCTACCTGTCTCTACGTCCCACAGAGACACAGATGAGTCGGCATGTCCAGTCACCACCTGTCTCAGGGTGGGGTTGTACAGAGCACAGGAGAGAGCCGTACCGCTCTGAATTTCTGGTCCAAATCCCCCATCCCCCTCCGTCAGCCATCCACCCCCTCCTCTCCTTGTTTCAGCCAGACTGAGCAGCGCCAGGTAATCTTTGCATCCCACCACTAAATGAGGCTGTGTCTCTTCAGGAAGAGGAGGACTCAGCAGCAGGAAAGGGAAGTTGCCATGTTCTGGGATTCGACCTGGCTGCAGGCATGGGAACTGCAGGCGGATAGTTTTCAAACAGTGATGCGTGGAAATGTCCCAAACCCTCAGCTCCTGACAAAGACAAAAAAAAAAAAAAAAAAAACATATGTCAATGTACTAGTTAATACACACACGTGTTATCAGGCCAGTTTACCGTTGTCTAAGATTGATCTTTAATGACTCACAGCATCTCTGGAGTAACTGAAGATCTGCCCAACAGGTTGGTAGATTGCAACATCCAATATAGTGGCATGGTGACCCAGCAGTGTAGCTACAGGACGTGTGGTCACAAAACGAGTCCACAGTCTGACTGCTCGGTCACAACCACCTGTAACCATCAGCTGCAGAGATGCATTGTAGTCAAAACATTTGGCCCCCTGAGAGAGAGACAAAAAGACCAACAATCACTAAGTTAAGAGACAATGCTCTTGTGTAGACAGAAATGTAGATGAACTGGTGTTTAATGTCTCTGTGTTTTGGAAAATGAAGCAAATCAGGTTAGCTGGTCTCATTAGTTTGCAAGTTTTAAAGGCTGGCTTTGTCATTAAAATGTCCAGACAGTTAATTGGAGTGTAAAATGACTGGGTTTGTTAAAAAAAAGCCATTGTGCATAACAGGAAGCATGACCACCCAGTTTAATAATGTTTTGTTCAACAGCATTACTTCTTTTCTCCACAGTTAGTGAAACTGTCGGCCACTTCATGCTGGGTGGGGGCAAACTTATAAATGAGTAACTTGACTCACATCTCATATTTGTTCTCCTTGATAAACCTGGCTAGCAGTAATTCACTGAGTAAGTTATGTAATATAGCATGTGCCATGCAAGGACCTTCAATGCCTTGACCCACCCAGTTAGGTCAGTGTCACCCAGACCAGAGTACTGTGACCGACATGTGACCTTGATCCACATCAAAAGTGGGTAACTAGAAAAGTTTTTACACTTCCTTCTCACTCAAGTTCTATGATTCATACACTATGAATCACACTAATAGTTACTGAAGAGAATACATAGTGCATAATAATCATTAATCCATCATCTGATCAGGCAAAGTGACCTTGTGATGTAAGTTACCTGATTCATTTTCCAAATGTACGGCTCCCGCTTTAGTGTCACACTCAAAAAGACCACAGAGGTGGTGTCACTTTCTGAAGATGTCATGATGACATTGGTGCTTGGCTCAAACATCACTCTGTTGATCGGTTCCTGGTGGATGCTGGGGATGTGACGGTAGGATACCAAGGTGCTGTGCTCACCCAGGTCCTGTTGTGAGAATGAATGTTCAAGAGTTGTTTGCATAACTGGAGTGTAATCAACAGGTGTGTGTCATTGCTGTCTGTCTTCTGTGGTTTCTGCTGGGTATTTGCAAGGTAAATTTATCTGCAAATCCAGACACTGAGCTCAGTAATTAAATAGAGGTGAGAGAAAGTAGATAGGTCAAGCTTACGGGGAAAAAGATCCTGTGTGGGCCGTTTGGCTTCTTGGAGGGACTCTTAAAAAGACCTTTAGAGGGGTTCAGGAACCACATCAGGTGGACTCCTCCCTTTTCATCCCCCAGTAGCAGCAGAGGTGAATGCTCTGGACACTTGGAGGGACAACCACATTAAGTGATTAATCACTTGTTTTCAGAATGAATTCATCCAACATCTCAAAGGAATAGTGACTGTACCTGGACGTCATGCCAGTAACAAAGAGCCGTGGGGACACTACGAAACCCTTGGAGCGACGATGAGACAAAAGATTTTTGTACAGTGAGTCATTTTCATCAGCAATCACTCAGTACAGTTTAGTACATGTTAGCAATCAAATATACCAAATAGGTGGACATCCTCAAATACACTGGCTGTGGAGACATTGACAAAGTGCAAGTCCCTGCAGTCAGTTGCTATGGCAACTTTGTGGACATTGCCCATATACACTGCATCAGTGGTCCAGCCTCTGAACCTCCTCGTGTTGGCCACCTCCTCTGTTGGGTCTCCAGCAAGCTGAGAAATAAATGTTTTTTAAAAAAGTGTGTGAGAGTGCTGTATTTCCATGCGAATGTAAAAGTGGTACCATGATGTCACTAACCCCAAACGTTTTGAGGATGTGTAGGCTGCTGTTCCAGACAGTGATCTGACCCCCTTTACTGACACTTATATAGCGAAGTGGAGGAGGATGGGAAACAGCAACCACACGCACTGTTGGCTCCCGCTGCAGATGAGTAAATATAATTAATTTTAAAAAGTTAGTGGAGAAAATAAAGTACAACTTGTAGAAAAATATGTAGAGGGAGTGTATGGAAAAGAAAGTGAACAAACTTAGTATATAGAGATGGAAAAATATAGTGAGTAAAGCTGTGGCACTGGCAGTATTATTTAGATGCTTTGGACTTGATTACAGCATTTGCTATTGTTTTCTGTATCAGTTGTACAAGTAGCTGAATATGCGTTATATGTTTCACACTTATATACCAGTATTATTCATTTGTTAAAGCCTATGTGTAAGATTTAACCGACTTTGGTGAGTCCTAAAAATGGTCAAAAATACAGGCAGACAACAATGCCCTTTCCACCCCCAAGCCCCACTACACCTCATGGGCCTTTCTTAGTAAAGACATCTTGACATGTCACAATAGGAAAAGTTGTTCATAATAATAATGGCTTAATTACACTCAGCTGATTCACCTAAAGGCTAAATGTATTGTGCATGCCAGCTCACGCTGGCTTTGTTACTGCTTACAGGTGCACTTCAAAAGCACTGAGCCATTTTAATGTAATTAGTAACACCTGTGTGCTTTGTACTGATGAGTCAAAATGCCTGCTGTGCAAAAAAAGCATATAAAATATATAACCTCACCTGGAGATGACGAATAGACTAATTAATTCTTATCGCTGACCATTAAAGGGCAAGGAAAGCTGAAATACACATACCTGGCTAACATGGCTAGCATGTTAGCAAACGTTTGACAACTTAAGACACAAAGCAATATTTTCCTCCCAGTGAAGTCGTATTTCTGGCTACCTGGTCAACGTAAGTCTAATATTTACTGTGCTTGTTTCGTCGAATGCCAAATTCTGAAAACAGTATCCATCTTTTTAGCTTGCTAATGTTTGACTCTAACTTTGGTCTGGTGTTTGGTAGTTCACAGTAAGCAGTGTTAGCAGAGGCTCTGCTGTTGACACTGACGTTGTTCAATAGTGCTAACATTGAAGCTAACACTGAAGTCGTTTACCAGTGCTAACACTGAAGCTAACACTTAAGTTGTTTAACAGTGCTAACATTGAAGCTAACACTTAAGTTGTTAACAGTGCTCATACTGAAGCTAACACTTAAGGTGTTTAATAGTGCTAACACTGATACTAACACTGTTTTAACAGTGCTAATGCTGAAGTTAGCACTTAAGTTGTTTAACAATGCTAACACTACTAACACTGAAGCTATCGCTGACATAAAATGAAAATAATTTGCCAAAGCATCCTACAAAGCTATGTTTGATAGCTACTCAGTGGTAAAAATAATAATAAAAATGTTGGCATGCCACTATGAGTGACATCATTAAATGTAATAATTTAATTCAGTGTTATGTTACATTTCAATGTGTAAAATGTTATTGATTAATTTAGCTTTAGGTTTAGATGTGGTTGGTACCAGGTGAAGTTTTTGTGTTGTTATGATAATTGTAAGAATGTTTGGTTACATTTATTTGTCAGAGATTTGTCAGATTATTTGTAGAGGAGATGCTTTGTATGACTTGATATTTTCCATACGCACTCACTAGCAGGGAGACACATAATGGATGCAGCCTTTGTCTCTACTACCACAGTGATGTCCATACTTGTCCTTAAGTATGTCATGAGCTTTAATTTGGTGCCCACATTAGACATTTCAGTGTAACTGTTTAAATATAGGAACATCTTACAACGATGCATTGTCTCTTCTCAATTTACCAGAGTTAGGTTGGTGAATTCTTACCTTGTTGTGAGAGCAGTGTCTGATCTGAGGCTGGGAGTGCAGGAGAGCAGCTGTGGGGATGGAGGCGCGCTCTCGTTCAGTGTACTCCAGAAGCAGGTAGGAACACAGCTGCTGCCATCTCACCTGTCCTGTGCAACTGATATCTACCTGGATATAAAGAAGTCAGAAGTCAGTGCTCCTACATTATCATGACCTGGAAGCCATCCTGTAACTTTTTGAGTGGCATAATGAGTTCATGCTGATGAAATGTGATGTGTAATGTAGCTTGTGTGTTGTTCTTCAAACACACATCTCTTTATTTCTGTTTACCTCGCTGAAAAATCTCTCAACCCACGTGTCCTCAATATCTGGACCAATCACCGTCCTCAGAACCTCTCGAAACTCTTCAAACTTCATTCCTTGCTCTTCATTTCCTCCTCTCTTCTTTCCACTCCTCCCACTCCACCTGTTTTCTTGTATCCGTGCTCGAGCTTTTGGAGAAGTAAATGCATTTTTCAGGAGCTGCAGGTGTTCGGGGCTCAGTTTCTCTGCAGGACTGACTCCACAGGCTGGATCGCTGCAGAGGGGAGTGATCCAGCAATGATAAAGGAAATTGTTAATTTGTGCAGAAATCAAGGTGTTCATTAACTGAACACCAATTAATGATTGCAAAGGTGCATTTTCCCAGAAATTAAATAGAGGATCCTGACTGCCATCATAGATTGCCATCAGGGATCTCTTTTAGGGCTGTTTGTATGTCACATTTAATGATTTAGGAGACTTTTTGCAGATTTAGGAGCTGGTGCTACTATTAAAATATTTTGTGAGACATTACCATTTGTCTTTAGTTCCTCTTAAGTTGGAAACTACTCCTGGTTTTGGTGTCTTTGCAACACTTTTTTAAAATCCTTGCTGGTGAGGTGTAACTGTTTCATTCCATCCAGTCTCTGGTGAAAGGCTCGCTGCAAAATGAATGCAGCGCTCCCAAGTGGCAGCATCGGGACAACACACTACTGATCCATACAAGAGTTTAAAATCACGTTATGAAGTCTCATACAACACATATTTTTCTGAAGAACACAATAAGTCGTAGTAATATAAGTAAATTGAATTGTGGTCTTAATGTGTGTGCTCGGTGAATGTTACAAATGAGGAATAAGTGATGGAGGAATAAGTTAGGTTTGGGGGATGTATTAAAGAGATCTAAGTGTTCCTCACCACTAGCAACTGGCCCTGTTGCTCAGGGTGACTAGAAACTGAAACAATAAGTCACATGTCTCAGCATTGTGAGCTCTTTTCCAGGTCCATCAGGACATGCATGAGTGGTCCTTTACATCATATATATTTCTCACAATCAACTGAAACGGAACCGTAAAATAATTAAGTAATAAAAGTGGAGTGGTTTGCTGAAAAGGAGCTGAAAAAGCTGCTGTATGTGAAAGAGTTTGTGGTAAAGCTGTGTAGGGGGAATGGATGGAGAAATTCTTTCCAGTGTCTGGAGTGTTTCAGTGGAGAAAATTTGTAAAAAGTTGCTGGGACAGACTGTGATGCTAATGTAAAACCACAGCTTTGATGTCATATATAAGACTTGAGATAAGTTGCTTTAATAGAGCAGGTAGATGGACGAATGGATAGATGGATAGAGGATGGAGGACTGGAGATTAAAATCAACATTTCTTTTTCAGTAGTAACTCATATTTTTGTTTGTATAGTAATTGTATGATTAATATTATAGCAACTGTACTGAAGTGCAACGCACATAGTACATGCTGCATGCATTAAAAATGGGTTTGTACATGCAACACCAACAGGCCATACGCAGTTAAATAACATGATAAACTACAGAAAACTCACCAAATCCTGCTGTGTGGTACCTCTGTCTCATAAAGCACCCATGGATTTTTGTTGTTTCTTGAGGTATTCATATTGATAACCTGTTCGTCACTGTCTGAATCCCTCTTTAAATTCTTCAAACACCAGATTCTGCTCCATCTTCTTCTGTTGAATTTGTTATCCACATTTAATCCAGAGTCAGTGTTTTGTGTTCTTTAGGTCCGCAGCCAGGCGACAAACAAAGATGCAGCAGCCACAAGCTCCCCTTGAAAGCGCTGAGGCCAGTCTGCTGTCATCATCGTGCTCTGAGTCTAAACATGCAGAGTCTTTGTCTCCATCCCTTACTCCCGTCTTAACAAAGAAAACCCAGTGTACTCAAACAAGGCTTCTTGTACCCAGACAGGAAAGGAATGTCTACGTCCATGGATCAATAAGCCATCCGTCACAAGTGTTTGACCACACCGAAAAAGCAAAGTCAACACATCACTGAAGAGAGGACCGTGGAGAGATGGGAGTTTCCAAAATAACTGCATGTCTGCTGGGGGTAACTGAGCCACAAACCCCACAGACAAGCCCTCAGTGGGTTAATCATTTAAAGAAGCAAAGTTAGTCTCAACCCAGGAGACATGCAATTGGTAACTTTTGCACGGACAAGGACAGAAGAAGGACTACAGAGAAATGAAATCATAAATTAGCCATTGTCCTGTGCAAACATATTCTGAGTCAAAAAGAGTAAAAGAAACAAGTGTTGGTACTTTGTCACGTTCTTGTAGCCCTGCAGACATCTATAACTAATGCAGTTTAATTATTGCCAGGCAACCTGCAGCAGTTTTGCTTACCACGTCAGTAAGCATGAGCTGTCCAGAGTGGCCTCCTACTATGTTTAATGAGGGTACCCAAGTCCCAGTAGAGTCTGGTCTGCTGGGCAATTTCTTGCACTTGCTCTAATATTAGACCTATACACACCTGTGGTCTATACTATAACCAGCTCTACATAATATCCACATAATTCATCTATGGAAAGTCATTAATCTGACATATATTTTGAACAAATTCACAGGGACACATTTATCAGTATGACTTTAAGTACATCAATATTGGTTAAAACTACTGCTGACTATTGTTCAACTGCTGTTTATATGCTATTTAAAGTAATATAAACAATCACAGAAAAAACAGTCATGAAAAGATTCATAGCAAACAAATCACAGCTCTGTCCTATAGAACCTACCAGCTAGAGAGAAAAACAACAGAGCTGAGGAGAGCCATTGATAGGTCAGTGTAGAGACAACAAGGCAATACAGGGTAATATAAGACCATATTTCACCATATATTTCAAATTAATTCTCTGCTGTGAAATCTGTTCGTGCAGCGCTGTTGGGAAAAAAGTACGTATGAGTGGACATGTTATTGCCTAGTATAGCCACTAGATGGCGCCACAGCTACTTGTTCAGTGTTGAAGCATGTTGAATCATGAATAATGTGCGTTTATGTAGAGTCAATATAATATTTTGATTGTTATTTATATAATATTCTCAGATTACATATCTTCAGTAAGTAAATCAGCAGCAGTTTGTGTATATCTATCTTCACTCGGTTCACAGGGTGGCAGCAGCAGCTCAGTCGCTCCGACTCGGTAATTACACACCCGTGACCCGCCCTCGCTTCCCCTCGCTCACACAAACGGGACTAAAAAATATACTTCCTCAGCCCTACCCTGTCTGCCTCAGTGATGGGGCAGTGAGGATGCCAAAGTACGACAGTCCTGCGAAAATTTTTTAAAATAACATTTAAATTCCCCAGCTACACTGATTTAGTGTTTATTTAACCTGTTTGTTGCCATGTTGCGAGTTGTTGTAGAGTCTGCTAAAAGTCTGCCTAAAAAGAAGGTTGGAAGTCCAGATCCAATTACATCTGTGATTTTTAAAGGTAAGCGTCTTTTTAAAAGTCTCACAGAGTTTGAACTGTAAATAATCTGCATGGAAAAATCACTTGCAGCATAATATTTAGTTTTATAGAGAGATGTAAAGTGTCTGTAACTAAATGGTAAGTTTATAATCACTTCATTGATAATACTTTTATGTAGCGTGACGTCATTGTGTGGATTTTTTAGTTTTGCTGAGAGTTTTATATGGTACTCAATACAGTAAATAAACTATACAGTGATGCTACTCTTCAACTACTTGTGCACTAACTGAAAGACCAAGAGTAAATTTAGAGTTTAAAAAGTTTAGTTAAGTTTCTATGGTCCTTTTGCATTAACCAGCTTTAGTTAGGTTGCACTATTGTTTCATGTTTGGACCCGTATGATATAGAGTGTATGAACTCAGAAGGAGGAAGAAGCCTTTAATGACGGAGAAACACAAGTTGGAAATTGTAGGGGGAACTGGCCTTGAGCTACTGAGTTAAAATGATATCAGTCACAGTAATGTATCAAACAAAGAGTGATATGTGATGATATGATCCTAGCAATCAGCTCTCGTTGGTCTCAGCTATTTAGTTATTGTCATCATCACCTACAGGTGTGGCAGTGTCGTGCTCTATTTTGTTCCTGCTAACATGCAGAGGCAATATCTTCCGCCCACTGACACCAGTATCACACTTGCCCTAAAGCACACAGAAATATGCTTGTTTAAATAAAAACTCTAATTCAGCGATTACTCAGCAATAACTTCAACAAAAACAAGTGGGTAAAGTGATTTTGAGTTGGTTGCACTGTGTGAGTCCTAATCTTGAGAAACCATACAATAATACAATAATGAAGAAAGAGCTTATGTTTTATTTTTAGATGAATGTGCAATGGTGAAACAAGAAACAGCAAATGTTTTAAATAAATATTCACAAAAAAATATTTCACTTTCATTTCAGATGAGAAGAAGAAAACAAAATCAGTTGACAGTGAGGTGAATCCTGTCTGGAATGAGGTAAATCTCCATTAGACACACGCACAAGGTCAAACATGCAGACATCTCAGCCTCACTCTTATCCTGATTTAATCAACGATAATTTAGATCAACAGCTTAGGAGAGCAGGAGTTGAGTGATTAGCAGAGATCCCTACTTTAGATACAGTATTAGACATCACATGACATCTGCTGCAATCATCACATGACTACACAGTATGTATTTACCATGTCAATAGATTACGATGTGACTGATGTCGATGAGTCAAGGACTTTGATTTAACTGTTTTTGGTGTTTTCCATCTTCTGATGAACTCTGTGTCCCTCGGCTTGTCTTATAGGTGCTTGAGTTTGACCTGAAGGGCACGCCACTGGACTCCAGCTCCTACATAGATGTGATTGTGAAAGACTATGAAACCCTTGGGAAAGACAAGTAAGTGCAGCACACAGCTCTTGAGACTGAGCCCCTTGTTAACTTTGGCTTTATGCATTGTGCAACAGAGGAATCATACAAAAGAGCAAAAGAGAAGCTATGAGCCTCACCTTACCGAGTCACAGTGCAAACATCTTCTTGTCTGAACAAAGATTTTCTAGGAAATCTAGAAAGGTTAGCCAGCAACATCTGAGGTGTGTGCATGTCTGTTTGTATTTTACAGTTCTATAGATGTCAGTTTTTAATAATAATAACTCGATCACAACACAGGCAGTGTAACATGAGCTGTCATTAAGCCAGTCTTAATCTGAAGAACCTTTAAAGTACCTTGGGTACTAAATAATGCTTTGCACATGCTACCAACTGGTTAGGATACACATAGTACAAGGAAACTGTAAGATATTCTCATAGTAACCCAGTTTTTGAGTTATGTAGTTGGCTGCCTCTACCCCCTCACACCCTATTTGCCATGCTGAGACTTGCTGGGCTGTGTGGGATGATTGGGCAACAATGGCTGGATAAATCACTGTTTGTCCCACTCTTGCTGGGATTTGTGTGGCGCTGTGTGACTGGGAAAATACTCCATGTGGCAGTTAACTCTCCAAACTATATTGTGGAGGAGTAATTGCTGTAGGTACAGTATGCACGTACTGCTCTAATACTGTGTGAGGAGAAGTGCTGTCATGCAAAATGTTTCTGAGTCACTCCAAAACAGCTCAAAGCTTTTCCTTCCAAATAAAGCCAGAATCACATATGGGACCAATCTGGACCGACCACAAAGAATGTTTCCACGACATCACTAATTACTGCGATCAAAGTCTTGCCTATGGTGAGAAAACAAAGTACAAGAAAGCGGTTCTTTCTTATCAAATACTGAAAAATGTCAAACAAATATATGTTTTTTTCTGCTTCTGTGCTTTGCCGAGTAAAAGTTTCCCCAGTGCATGGGTCATAACTGAGGGAGGAACTTTTCAAATGAGCTTTTCCAGCACATGAGCCCATGTTAAATTGAGTAAAGTTTTCCACTGGGCTGGCCTGTCTGACACATTCCCTAAAGATCTACACAGTGGGAGCAGAATAGGACTTTTCCCTTCTCTCTCTCTCCCTCCTAAATGGTTTTCCAGCTGTTGTTATGGGTGATCCCGGTTGTCGTGGCAACAACAGTGGTTATGGTTTTAAGTACAAAGTATGTAAGAGTTAGACTCAAACTCATGCCCAGGCTGTGTCCGAAATCACTCACTCATTCACTACTCCTTACTCACCACCTGGGGGTTTTATGTAGAGGACTACATCGTGAGCTCATCTGCAAAATGTTAAAACACTTTTGGACGCGGGTCATTTTCTCTGTGCTGTTAATTAGTCATTAACAGGAGTATGAGACAAATTAGAATTTTGACCTGATAGTCCAAATGAAAAGTCAGGTAAAAACACAGACATTCATCCTCTAGGGACCATGAATATTTGTACAGAAAAAATCACAGTAATCCAGACAATGTTATTTCAATAAAATACTTGGATGAAAAATTAAGATGTTGGCCTCATGGTGGCACCAGAAGAAAAGTCAAAAGGATCACTAAAGTCATTAGAGTTTCTCCTCTGGGGACTTCGAATATCAGCAGTCCATCCAGTAGTGGTTAAAGATTTTTCAGTCTATAACAAAGACATGAGCATCCCCAAAGCCATATCGCTGGCCTAGCTAAAAATTAATTTAGTAAAACCAGTTGATGTTTAAAAATTAACCTTCATGAAAACCATTTTAAACCCTGCGGTCTGGACTATCATTTCTGCACCTGCTTTGCATGATTCCCTTAAAGAACTTTGTCTTTCTATTAAAGCTAGAATTTATTAAACAGAGCTATTTACTGTGAAGTCCCAAAGTATTGTTTAATTTCCCGTCTTACAAAAAGCACAGGCAGACATCAGTGTGTCCAAATATTTCACCTACTTTCATCTAACTTGTTTATGAGAATATGTATCTGGGTATTAGAGTCTTGCAGTGCTGAAAATTCTCTTGATAAATATAACAGCAATACTGTCAGATAATTGCTAATTTTCTCACTCCAGCCACAGATGTGAGATGGGCTGGATCATCACATTCATCCATACTAACAGAACTGTGAAAGGAAATTAATGTTGACAGACAGAGGGTGTTACCTTTTGAGCTGAACCCCAGCCAAGGAGTCTGTTGAGAGTCACTCCTTCCCCTTCACGGATAGGTGATCATAATCACCCAGCTGAGATACAGTAAACGTCATTCTGTGAGACGTGGAAAGGCCAAACAGTTTAACTTGTTTGTGTATGACTACAGGTCTGGTGACATGGAACACCACAGTCTTTTGCTCCATTTGCTACAGATTAAAATCCTGACAAAGGGAAAAAACTGCATCTATATCCAATAATAACTCTAAATGATTTCACCCTGCCTGAGGGTGAGTGTTTGCAGTTATCTGAAAATGTGGGCTATTCCTCTCTCTGTGACTCACCAGAGCTTGACAATGGTCACAAAGTCTGTTTTGGTCAGTCTATTGTGTGTTTACATGGAAAACAATGGGAAGATTGTTGGTCCAAGTATGTCTTCCTTAATCTGTTCACAATATATATAGTACTGGGCTATAATAATTTTCCCACAGTTGACTGTAGATGTTGAAGCCACTGTCTGCTATCAGGGTTTGATACTGTACAACACACTGTACGACTTAATCTCTTTTCATATTTGAATGCTCATATCAGAATGTAATTATGCTGAAAAAAAGGAGATGCAAAACTAAAATATTTCAGAATCCAGGGGAGGCCCCCTGTCTGAACCTAACCAACCTTCTACCAAATTAAAAAGTTAGTTTTAAATTTAATGAAGTTACACAGAAACCGTTGTTGGAAGAGTTGTGCAAGTACAAAATCCATCCACACTCACATCCCAGCAGAAGCCCCTCTAAGGTCCAAATCCAAGGCTGCACTTAAGTGTTGTGATTATGACTCAGATTTTAGGCTACATACCAAGTTTATAGAGTCACTGAATCCCTGGAGATTCCCAGTGTCAGCCTCCTTCCTGATGATGAGCCCTGAGTGCTGCCAAAACAATAACACTCCATTCTTTCTCCTCTCATTAAAATCCGGTCCAACTATTTGTCCCGTGACCTAAAATGGTGGTAACTTAATATGCAGTTGTTTTAAAAACTTCTGCCAAGGTATTTTTTAATAGCACACTGAATCATTCATTGTAGTTTTTTCTATTTTTATGGATTGAAAAACTATTCTGTCTAAAATTATGTACAAAATATATAAATTATTTTTAATATTTGGTTCCAGACAGAAGCTTTAATGTCAAAACAAGCTTTGGATGTATTTGATTCTGATCTTACAGTGGATTAAAGGTCCATGGTGAGTGTGGGACTTAATCTCAGAAACATTCCTTCTGTCAAGAGTGCAGCCAAAAATTATTACTCTGTCCACCCAGAGAATGATGCATACATGATTTACTTCATTCAATTAACTACATTGTTTTACTTTGGACATAATTAAGTGAATATTATCTCATCCACCCAAAGATGTATGTTTTAACTGTCCAGGCTTTGTGTTTCTGTCCAGCCAATCCACTACAGGCAGTAACAAACTGATTCAGGAAAATATTCAGTCAATACTGCATAGAAAAATGAAAACTGCAAAGAAAGGACACATTACTATTAGTTGGATCTCACATAGTCAGACACTTTCCCACATTTAGTTTCATCTAATTTTGTTCTTGAGTTATCAAAGGAGTTAAGAGAGGAATGTGATTGTTGCATTGCTACCAACTCTAGTTCAGACTTATCTGTAGCTTGTTCTCACAGCCTTCTCTCAACAACCAGCTGATTCAATAGGTAGTTTCTTCTGCTTAATCATTTAAGTGTTAATGATTACCTCAGGAGATGTTGTAATTAACATTCCATACAGAAACTTCATGGAAAAACTGCTATAATTTTCACAGTGCATGGTACAAATGGCAGGAATAAAATTTTTAATAAGCAAATTGTAGTTTTTTTAATTCTAGGTGGTGATGCTGTAGATTTGACTAGGTGGTGTATGTATGTCTAATGAACTACCAAAGTTGGAAAAGTTGTTGCTCTGGTTCTCTTCTTCATAACTGGTATTCAAATGACCCCCAAAATAGGAAGATTTCAAGAGTTTGTTCATTTCACTTCCTGATGCATGTGTTCACAGCTTCTGTGCAGTGATGACTGTGTGCTGGCTCATAGGGTGCGTTTGTTTGTCTGAGCAGGCAGGGTTTGTTAGCTCTGGGTGGTGACCTACTGTATATGTCGCTTTTGTGAATTTGACGTTCGCACACAAACAGCATTTCATCTCTTGTGTGGTGTGTAACTTGATTACTGACTTTAATTGCAGCCTGAGAAGTGTTTCTACTATTTCACCTTATTTATATCAATAAGGGTAGACTAAATAATAGAGACATCTTCCAGTATAACGCAACACAACTGAATAGCACCACAAACTGTCTTTGCAGTCTGCAAAATGACCACACAGTTGAATACACACCTCTAAAATACAAAAGCTGAACATTAGAACCTCCATAAAGTTAGAATTTAATGTTAGACTGTTGTATTAAACTGCATTAGTTTTAAGTACTTGTACCTAATAAACTGTCAACTGAGTGAAGGTTTTAAATGTCCAAGAAACTAGTATTTTATGTGGCATGATATGGCTTGCAATCATTCTGTTATCCAAATCAATGTTAAGCCTTTTATATGGAAGCTAGTGTATTAAATGTATCTGATTGGAGTGAGGTTCACTGCCCAGTCACATGTTATACACCTATCAAATTGCAGTGCCTGACAGTGGATATAAATCTACGTCTGTGTTTTCCCAACAGATTCCTTGGATCAACCAAAATCTCTCTGAAAGACCTTGCCTCAGGTCAAGTGAGATCACTACCATCCAAAAATGTGCCATTGGTCAATGAAAGTGGGCAGAATATTGGAGTAAGTTTCTGTCTGTCAGTATGAATTAAGATATATAAGTCATCTTCATTTTAAAGAAATAAATGAGTTGATAGACGTCGTTTCCTTCCAGGCCACCATCAACCTTGTGATTGGCTATGATCCACCAGCCAATGCTGTACCAAACCCCAACGACCCACAAGCAGGAGACGCCACAGTGGATGCTGGTATGTTTCTGTAATACAAGTACAACTTTCACTGGTGGCATTAAATTAGATTAGAGGCATCTTTTATTATTTTATCTTCCGATCAGGTGGAGGTGGTGGTGAAGAGGGTGATGAGACTCTACCAGATGGGGGCCAAAGCAGCTCTGCAGGGGGGCCCTCGGCTGTTGGTCAGAACGCTAGCCTCCGCCAGCGGCTGGCCAGGGCAAAAAATCGCCACCAACTGGTCAATAAACCTCAGGATTTCCAGGTGAGTGTGTGACAGTGTTTGTGCTAAAGTGCTACACAACTGTCAAAAACACCAACAGCTAAGCCACGTTCAAAATTTTTGATATGCAGGTCATGAACTTGAGTTCCAAATCAAGCACTTAAAGCTACTATGTGTAGGGTTAGTTATGTGACTGAAGTATCTTTTGAATTATTCTGATGGTATACATCTGTTTGTAGAAACATTAGGCAGTCCTGGTGAAACATGTTACCACTTGTGTTGCCTTCAGCCTGTTCATCACTATGTTCATTGGCAGAAGGATTAGCAGCACGCATTGCAGTTATTCAGCTACTTGTCTTATAACAAGGCGTGGTTCAGGATAAGAAGCTCATAAACACAATTTCCATTCCTTTGCAAAAGAACTATGTACTGCAAGTTCCCTTTGATAGACTACTTCCTTTCTTTGTAATCCTTTGATATGTTTTACACCGGGACATTTGGTAAGCTAGCAATAAAACAACCAGCAAAAACTGATATATGTCTTGTTATTACTTTCTTGGTAAGAATTACAGGAACACTACAAGATAAGTACAAGATAAAGATATTTTTTTCCCTTACAGTTAAATGTAGGTTAGTTTTAGGTGGCTGCAGCAGTTGTTTTACCCAGGTTATGTATCTGTTAGTCTGTAGTGTATTTACAAAAACAGAGATGCTCTTGGTCAGAGTCAGATGCTCTTATACTCTCACGAATCACACACATCCATCCACACTGTGATATTAACTATGTGTCCTTCAGATCCGCGTCCGGATCATCGAGGCCCGTCAGTTGTCTGGGAATAACATCAAACCAGTGGTAAAGGTCAATGTGAGTGGACAGACCCACAGGACAAGGATCAAGAGGGGAAACAACCCCTTCTTTGATGAGGTACTATTACTTCACTCTCACAGTGATGCTGTATGACACAGGTTTAAGATGGAATAAAAGAATTAGGTCAGTTTTAGGTTTCTCTCTTTTTTTTTTTTTTTTACATTTTATATAATTGTTTTGTATTTTTGCAGATGTTCTTCTACAATGTCCACATGCTACCATCAGACCTGTTTGATCAGAACATTAGCTTCCGGGTAAGCACGATCCACATCAGTTTTGAGGTCCTATCCTCTGTCACTGTGTAGAAATATATAAACTGTGCATTGTTGCATTCTTCTTTGCAGGTGTATGATTCCTATTCACTGAGGGCAGACAGTCTGATGGGGGAATTCAAGGTGCCCTGTTTCCTTTCCTCTTCACATAATTGTTAATATGTAAAAATGTGTTATATGAGTCTGACTGATCTTGCTGTGTTCTCTCTCGTAGTTGGATGTTGGTTATGTGTACGATGAACCAGGTAAGCTTGGCACTAACCACAAACTAGATTTGCATATGATGTTATGTTTGCACAGATGGGGCTGTTGTCTGACATATATAGGTCAGAATGTGTCAGGGTTAGTATAGTGTTATTTTTGTCATTTTGTATAAATGATTTTTATCAGATTAGCAGTTTTTGTAATGTTATAAATGTGATTAAAATGAAACTTTGTAAAAGTCTGACTATTTATTAATAAGCTGTTGCTCATCGTGATTAACCCACAAATATACCCACAAATGTACTCTGCATTTTCCCTCAGCTCCACTTGTGTTGTTTTTTGCTGTGGCAGGAAGTGATAAAGCTCTAAAAACCTGCCCACCTCCAAATGGCAGACAGACAAATTCAGCTAACTTGTGAAGGAAATTGAGTATTTAAGCTAGCAGCTATATGAAGATATTTTCCCAAAGGGATGGTGGAGACCAAAAAAGTCAAATTTAGTGTGAATATAGGATTATAGGTATATGTGTGTAAGCTCAGGCACCATGTGCACATGAGCATTGCCTTGTACTTTCTACCTGATGTCTGTATAAATGAGGTGTGTGTATATGTGTGTGGTATTGCAGCCCACTGTGTCATGAGGAAGTGGCTTCTCTTGAATGACCCAGATGATTCCAGCTCTGGGGCTAAAGGCTACCTCAAAGTCAGCCTCTTCGTAGTGGGGACTGGAGATGAGCCTCCGGTACGACAAACATGCTGACTTTCACTGGCTGCTTCTTCTTTGCACATGTAAATAAGGTGGCTATGCCCCTTGCTCTCTCTCTCATTGACTGTTTTCTGTGTCTTTCTATTGCTCATATTGCAGGTGGAGAAGAGGGAGTCTGACAACGACCAGGATGACATAGAGAGTAACCTGTTGCTGCCGGCTGGTGTGACCCTGCGATGGGCCACCCTGTCACTGAAGGTGTTCAGAGCTGAGGACGTTCCTCAGAGTAAGACAAGCTATAGACTCATAATTATTCAGTATTCAATTTTTAAAATACATTTTATGGCTCTCAAAACTGATAAAAGCAAGATGAGTATACAGTACTGTGCATTACCATCAACTAGGGCTGATAAGTGGTTAATTCCTACAATGTTCTCTCATTTCAGTGGATGATGCATTTGTCCAAACTGTGAAAGAAATTTTTGGAGGTAGTGAAAACAAGAAGAACCTGGTGGATCCTTTCTTAGAGGCTCACTTCGCAGGCAAAAAGGTTCCTCCTGATTATTGTTTCCTCTTAAATTAAATGTAAGCAAGCTGGATTTTATATTGTTGTCAAACAGAAGAAAAGCTGATGTATGGTTTGCTCTGTCTCTCTAGCTGTGTACTCAGATAATTGAGAAAAATGCAAACCCTGAGTGGAACCAAGTGCTGCACCTCCAAGTCAAGGTAGCAACTCCTGCTGTATTCTGTTACAGCACAAAACCACTAAGAAAGTAACAGACATCATGAATGAAGTTTCAGTCTTATTCTGTTTAACCTGTGTCTTGTATTTACTGCAGTTCCCCTCCATGTGCGAGTCTGTCAAACTGACCGTCTTTGATTGGTAAGTCAAACAAGATTTCACTTTTCTATTTAAGAGATGTTGGCAGTTTCAGTTTGTGTTCAGGATGTAAGGAATGTGAAGAGGTAGTGTTATTTCGTTCTCAGAGTTATTGAAGTTGAGGAAGTGTACCGCAATATTTCTACAGTGTGGTCAGCTGCATTGTATTTGTGTGTATATGTGTGTTTGTGTGTGTCCATTCCATGTCATCAACCACATGAGAATTATGTAGCAGCATATGACTCAGGCTGTGCAGGCCCCTCCCTTCCCCTCAATAATATGCTCTGGGATCCTGTTGGCACCGTCTCTCAGCTGATTTTCATCATTGTGAGTTTCTCAGGTCCCGGAAGGCTGTAGGGAAATAAGTGCAAGAGGAAAGGTTAGAAAAGCAATGTGCGCGTCAGAAAGTGGTGAAAACACACTAGAGCCAACAGATTCCCTTTTGAAAACTAAAACATTTAGGTGTAAACCACCGCACATTGTTTCTTTGTTCCTTGTACTTCCTTCATGGAGGTATTAACAAAACATAGCAGAGTATAACAGTGCTCCAATGCTGTGAAATTTGCATGTTATTTTACAGTCAATCACATTAATGCAGTGCTGTGTGTGTGTATGCAGTGTGGGTGTAACATTACTGTGTGTGATTGCAGGGATCGTTTGACAGGGAATGATGCTATTGGCACCACATACCTGAACTTGGCCAGGATAGCCTCCTCTGGTGGAGAGATAGAAGGTATTATTTTTGGATTTTTGAAAAAAATATTTAAAAAAATGTTTGGCTTTAAATGAAATGCCTAATAAGTCTGATTCTTTTCTGAAAACCACAGTAGACAAGTTCATATCTCACTTATATATTTCTTCTTGTATTACTGTGTGGAAAAATACATTTTGCAGTAACTCTTGTTACCCATATGTGTCTGTTTGGACTAATTTCTAAATGGTACTTGAATTGTCCTTTTTCTCCTGGCATAGAGGAACATGCGGGTGAAGGGGAAATGCCATCATATAAAGGTTCACCCGTGATCTTTTTTTGCTGTGTTGCATGAGATGTGACGCCTAAAGCATGTTGTGCACGCTAATTTGCAGAATACGTTTAGTTCTGTGTGTGCATATTGCAAATAAAACTGTGCTGTGCTGTGTTTTGATATTAGTATTAGGATTTAAATGTTTAACCGTTTTGTTGTCGCAGCACCTGCCACATGCTTTCCCAGCATTCACTGTTTCACCTCAGTCTGTCTCATCACCAGTGCCTCAATCACAGCAGCACTGACATACTAACACTAAAGCTTTGCTTTGATTAGCTTGAGTCCATTCACGAAGAGGTTAATTCAGTTTCCCTCTCACTTCAGCTAACACAGGGAAGTCTGAGGTGGGTTTCCTTCCCGTCTTTGGCCCCTGCTATGTCAACCTGTATGGCAGCCCCAGAGAGTTCACTGGGCTGCCAGACCCCTATGAGGATCTCAATCATGGCAAGGTTGGTGATGTAGACATTATTAGACTCTTATGTTTTAGTTTTCCTGTATCTTTTGAATCACCTACAATTTCCTCTTCACTTTTATCTGTGTCCTACATTTTCTTTTCAGTATATCATATCAATGTGTTGTCACTTCGCAGGGAGAAGGAGTGGCATACAGGGGCAGGGTGCTGGTCGAGCTGTCCACTAAACTAGAGAGGAAAGTAGACAAAACAGTAGACAGTATCCACCATGATGACATCCTGGTGGCACAGGTATCATAACTATTTATCCACTGAATGATACCTGACAAACGTGGTTGAGTGTGACGGCAGTGTGGTTTTATTTGTCCAACATGATGTCAGGCAGGGGATGACTGGATGTTGTCAGCTTTCTTCTCTGCAAAATCCTTGTTTATGACCCTTAAAAAGTCTGTACATGGAGTGATACTAAATTGTAGCTTCTCTTCTCTTCTACTTCTCTTTCCCTTTCCTTCTTTTGTTTGGTTCTCTACATCAGAAGTACCAGAGGAGGAGGAAGTTCTGTCTGTGTGCAGTCTTCCACAGCGCCTCCATGATTCAGGAACCTGGAGAACCAATCCAGTTTGAGGTCAGCATCGGTAACTACGGCAACAAACTGGACACTACGTGCAAACCACTGGCCTCCACCACTCAGTACAGCTGTGCTGTATTTGATGGTGAGTGATGAAGTTATTGTCTTATGTGATACTTAATGTATTCACGTACCAAAGACACATGTGACAACCTGCTTTCTTGTCAATTTCTTAATTGGTGTGCAATTTTTACAGGTAACCACTACTATTACCTGCCCTGGGCAGACACTAAGCCAGTGGTAGTGGTTACTTCATTCTGGGAGGACATCAGCCACCGCCTGGATGCTGTCAACATCATCCTCTACATTACTCACCGCCTGGTAATACTGCACTATCCTCTATAATCCTCAAAAACCTGATTTGAGTTTGAATGATTTATTGCTTGAAGGTTTGCAGCCATTAAATCACTCTGTACTGATCTAATGTTTGGTATGTGTGTGCACAGTTCCATGAGTTTATCATAAGGGGTTAAGATGGCAGTGTAATCCTCACCCTTATTTTGTTGTTGTTACAGCAATCCAACCTGGAGGCATTTAAAACTGCCATCTTGGCTAAAGTATCAGACAACCAACTAGTGGAGGTGTGGCTGAAGTTGCTTGATCAGCTGATTGAAGACCTTGAGAGGTAAATAGAGGATATGCTGTTGCTGAAATATATTGCAAGATTATTTCTGGTGTCTGCACGTCTTTTAATGTAATAAAAAGTCAAATGAACCTAAGAGAGTCAGAAATAAGGCTGGACATGTTGGTGTTTGATTATAAATGAATAACAAGTGAACCAAGAATGGTCATAAGAAGTCTAATCTCAGTTTATGTATTGTTTTGACTGAACTGAACTGAACAGCAGCTTGTTTACCCTCCCCCAGTTTGCCAACACCAGAGCTGGAGGGCCGCTCCAACCTGACATCTCTGGACTTCCAAATCAAAAAGCTGCGAGATAGCACTTTGATGACCATCAAGGACGGAGCCAGACGCATGAGAGAGGAAGCACGAGAGATCAGAGACACTCTGTCCGACTTAGAGTCCTGGGCAGACAAACTTGAAATGTTGGCAGAGGAGGTAAAAGGCAAACTTTAGTGTGTTTTGAATTTTCAGTGATTATTTGTAGGTGAATGGAGGTGATGGTTCAGAGGTGTTCACTAGTGCATATGTCGTGCACTCAACTCTCACCTGACCAAACCAAAAACTGGGGAAATAATGATGGATCTTACTGCTGCATTTAAGCATTGAAGTGACAGTTGTTTTTTTTTTACTGATTGGCTGTGGCATGATCATAATTAAGAGACTATCACTTCTTAGACTGTCTCTCCTTAATGCTGCATTCAATCACATGTTCTTATTCTCACTGTGTTCAGCCTCAGAACAGCATGCCTGACGTGATCATCTGGATGCTCCGGGGGGAGAAGAGAGTGGCCTGCAGTCGTATCCCCGCTCACCAAATCCTTTTTTCCACATACAGCGAGCAGGCCTGCGGTCAACACTGTGGCAAGACACAGACTGTCTTTTTAAAGGTACACATCTGCAGTCAAATGAATAAAGGAAAGATTAGAAAAAATGATGTAGTAATCAGTTGCATTAGATTTTTTCAAAATAGACTTGAATTTAGAATATATTTCTTTCTTCTTTCTTCATTTTCCCTCAGTACCCCATGGACAAAGCCAAGGGCTTGAAGGTGCCTGTTCAGATTAGAGTCAACATGTGGCTGGGTCTGTCTGCACATGAAAAAAAGTTCAACTCCTTCTCTGAGGGAACCTTCAGTGTGTTTGCTGAGCTGGTAAGTTAAAACAAACAAAACTAAATAGCAAGCATGAGTCTCATCTTTGTATATGTTATGTTTAAACACTGTAGGAAAATGTTTCAAAAGTATATTTTGAATCTATGATGTTGCTGTCCCTGACAAGTGTTGATATTATGAATGTTTACTATTCAGTCAAATCGCCATCGAAATCTCAACACATCCTCCTTTGCATTACAGTACGAGAACCAGGCCAAGGTGTTTGGGAAGTGGGGGACCACAGGACTGGTGGGACGCCACAAATTCTCAGATGTAACAGGCAAACTGAAGCTGAAACAACAGTACTTCATGCCCCCCAGAGGATGGGAGTGGGAGGGCGACTGGGTGATAGACCCAGAGAAAGCGTGAGTATTATTAAAGATGTCAGTTTGGCATCTCTCCTCCTCTAAAATGCAAAACATTTGACCAAGGCAAAGACCTTGTGATCTGATGTTTGAGGACTGAGGCTAGTTTATCTTAATGGAAGCCTCACTGGTTGAATATGTGTGTTTTCCCACTGTACACACACATTTTTTGGACTGTGTGGACTGCTCTCTAGTGTTTACATTCCTCTCATGCCATAGGAAATGATTTAATGACAGTACAAGACTGTTCCAGCGAGCTGGAAGTTATTTACATTGACCTTTTAATCTACTTCCTCAACTCAAATCAACACCACTCTTTACACATACATTCTTTAAATGCTTAATAAAATAGAGAATCATAACAAATGCAGATTCCTTCATACAGGAAATGAGACGACAAGATTGTAATGTTTTTCATTTAATTTGTCACCCATCTATTTAATATATAGAAGGAGCATCAAGAGGAACACACACCTCAAAGATGCAACTTGACTCCTTGTTCTGAATGAAAAATTTTAGCTGGGTTACTCCCAGCATGTAAACATTGTCCCTGTTAAAACACGGAAACCCTTCCTCCTCTTTCACACTGCACTATCATCCTACAAAAACTGAGGCATGCATTAGTGCACCAGGGTGTTGTTCATGATATTAGCGCTGAGGAGTGCTAAGTAAGTAGCTTTTTAAATATTTTACTCACAGATACTTTATATGTTTGTGTTTCAGTCTGCTAACAGAGGCAGATGCAGGACACACTGAATTCATGGACGAGGTGTTCCAAAACGAGACTCGCTTCCCTGGTGGAGAGTGGAAAGGTGCCTCTGAGCCCTTCACCGATGTGGTGAGAGCAACACGCTCATATTCAAATAACGTGCAGGGTGGCTTTAAATATCACACGCAAACACAGTTTATCTTGTTCTATGTCACAGTGCCACACACACAAATATATGAATGAATATATATACACGTATGAATAGTACCTAGACCCGCACAGCATACACTTTTTCCTTAGTTGCTCATTGACTTTGGAGGCTGCTGTTCTCTGTTTTTAAAATATTTCTCCCTGTGCCTCTGATGGAATAGCAACTGAGAACCTGCACTGATATATGAGTGGGGCAAACACATGACTAACAGACATGAAAAAGGAATGTGTACAGCTAACAGAGATTTTGTGTTGTACAGAATGGAGAAAAGAGCCGCAACCCTGGAGAGTTTGATTGTCCTCCAGGTTGGGTCTGGGAGGATGAGTGGACTGTGGATGACAACAGAGCTGTGGATGATCAAGGTGCAGGCATATACCTAAATGCTTAAACCTAGAGAGTAGCATTTTTCTCCCAAGCATATGTAATTCATGGAGCTGAAATGTCTAAATTGTGTTGAATGTTTCATATTTACATGTCTTGTTCTTTTCCCTCCTGGTTTTCCAGGGCTCTGACTCACTGTAGCCTCCCTGTCAGATCAGGATTATATTTGATTATGATAGAATCAACTCATGAGTTAGAATTTAAACCATATGTCCGTGTCTCTGCAAAGGAAAGGGAAACTAATTGTGTGATTGTGTGCTTGTACTCTACAGGCTGGGAGTATGGAGTGACCATTCCTCCAGATGACAAGCCTCGCTCCTGGGTCTCTGCAGAGAAAGTGTACCACATCCACCGCAGGAGAAGGCTGGTTAGGCCTCGCAAGAGAGCAGCTCTCCCTGCAGGAACAGCTGTGGAGGTCAGTACAGGACCTTGGGACAGTACTGTATAATGTAGCATCATTCAAAGTTTGATGCCTTGTAGGTTATCTTTAATAAGATGATGCTTTTTAATGACACAACTCTGATTATGCTATAATGATTGATAAGAAATTGGTATCCAGGTGTCTCTGCCACAAATTTATTTTACAATATATAACTGGGTATTACTTATGAATTTCATGAAGTAAAACAAAGTTTGAGCTACATGTCTATTTGTACACACAGAGGCGGGATCAAGGTGACCCTGAGGGATGGGAATTCTCTTCTCTGATTGGCTGGAAGTTCCACAGGAAGGAGCGTTCATCAGATACGTTTCGTCGAAGACGCTGGAGGCGGAAGATGGGACCAGAGGACCGCCTTGGAGCAGCTGCCATCTTTCAACTGGAGGGTGCACTGGTGAGTAAAGAGTAAAGGTGGACCACCTGTTTGGGTCTGGTTTCACAGAGACCGACCATGGCCTGTGAATAGACAGAATTCAGAGAGGCATACAGTTTAAGTGTCCATCCTTGCATAAGGAAGCAATGCCATTAAAGCGGGAACAGGATCTATTTTCAAATATTTACTTAGTATTAAACCTATCCACAGTACCATGGTGCGATTTTATTTAGCAGTGTGTGACTCATGAACACGTAGTAGCTCTGAGATGTTCGCTTGGTTTACTCTGCAGGGTGTTGATACTGATGAGAAAGAGTCAAAGGCCGATGCCACCAAACTGTTTGGTGCCAACACGCCTACTGTGTCCTGCTCCTTTGACAGTGAGTGATGCAAATATCAGCGAACACATAAATTAAATTGCTCTTACACACTTATCCATGAATATATGACATACAGAGACAAGAAACATGTAAATGTACATAATGAGACACGTGATCTTCTTTTTTCCCCTCTATAGGGTCATACGTGTACCATCTACGTGTCTACATCTATCAGGCACGGAACATGACATCTATGGACAAAGATAGTTTCTCTGGTAAGATTGTATTTGATGGTCAAAAATATAATTAAATGCTTAGTTTCTAATAACAATATCATGCCTGTCAATGGATTTGAGGAGTTGCATTTAGTATTAAATGGATGTCATTACAAAAATGGTTACTAAGTCTGGATGTGAAAGGAAATCTATCAAACTACATATTTTTTACCTTCACAGATCCGTATGCACACGTCTCCTTCCTGCATGTTAGTAAGACAACAGAGAAGCTGCGAGCAACACTGAACCCAACCTGGGACCAAACTCTGATTTTCAACGATGTTGAGATTTATGGAGACCCCAAGAATGTCGCTGACCGCCCTCCTGATGTTGTGCTGGAGTTCTACGACCATGACCAAGTGGTAAGTTGTGGAAGATATACACAGAGAAAGCTTTTATTTAAATACGACCAGTCCATGTTGTCTCTGTGCTTAATGTCTACTTTGTTGACCCTGTGTTGTTCAAGAAAACCTTTCTGTTCTGTTAAATCCCTTTTTTGGATTCTCTGCGTAGGGGAAGGATGAGCTGCTGGGCCGCAGTGTTTGCATCCCAATGGTGAAACTGAACCCAGGCATGGATAAGACACCCAAACTTCTGTGGCATCCCATCATCCAGAGGGGAGAGAAAGCAGGGGAGGCGCTGGTGGCTGCTGAACTCATCATTAAACAGAAGGTTTGCAACAAAAGTAATGGAGAACAGGCTACTTTACAGTATTTACAACAAGAATATGGCTCTCTAGGCCTGTGTGAGTGCGACTGTATTTAAAACACTTAGATTATGCTGTTACTCTTTCATTTTGTTTGTAGTGGAAATGTTTTTCATGTCCATTTATCTCATGATACCCTCACATTAATAGAGCAGCCCTTAGGTAATTTTAGATGAGCTTTAGTTGAGACATTGAGAGGTGTAATGTCATCTTCTTATACTCTGCCTGTACTCTCTTGTCTCTGTAGTCGGGTGAGTCAGATCTTCCTCTGGTTCCCCCAAAGAGAGCAGAGAACCTCTACATGGTTCCACAGGGCATCCGGCCCGTGGTGCAGCTCACTGCAGTGGAGGTAATGCACAATCTTTTAAATGCTATCACCGAGCTGATAAATATAACGTGTCTAAATCCTCCTCTGTGTGTGAATCTCTGTGTCCAGATTCTGGCATGGGGTCTGAGGAACATGAAAACTTACCAGCTGGCCTCAGTGTCTTCACCCAGCCTGGTGGTGGAGTGTGGCGGGCAGAGGGTGGAGTCAGCCGTTATCAAGAACATGAAGAAGAGCCCCAACTTCCCCAGCTCTGTCCTCTTCATCAAAGTGGTAATGGCAGAGTTACACAAGCTATGGGGAAGGAGTGTGTGGGAGCATTAAACAAACAAGTGTCCGAGACAGATAAAAGTTTAATATGTTGTTTTTTTCTGCCATTTTCTCTACACTCTCCATCCAGCTCCTTCCAAAGGATGAGATGTACACACCTCCCATTGTGCTGAAGGTGATTGATCACCGTCCATTTGGCAGAAAGCCTGTGGTTGGTCAGTGCACCATCACTTCTCTGGAGGAGTTCAGATGCGACCCATATGTTCTCACTGCAGAGGGAGCCATGTCTTCCAAGAGTAAGGATGCATATAAAAACATACAAATAACTCAGAATATTCTGGTACATTTAACTCAGTGAGACGAAAAGCTTTGCTCTGATGTTGTCCTCATCATTGACAGTGGCCCTGATGGCTTCTCCTATAAAAAAACACGTCTCTATTAACATGGAGGAGTCAAGACCACTGCTAGAAGCTCAGGTAAACTCTACCACTATTGATAACTTATTTTCTAGAAACATATTAAGTTGCCTCTGTTCACTAAGAAGGTCAGAATTTGACTCTCTGGTCAAATTTGACAAACTGTATTACTCTGGCTTACAGTTCATGTACAGCATGTCAGCTGCTGTCAACAAAATGGCTTCCCCTACCTCCCACTTAGTATGTATGATTACCTGTTATAGCTTTCTAATTCACATGGCTGGACACCAATGAGACTGGAAGGCTGAGATCACTTAATCCACAACACTGCACCAAGCTTGACAGATGCCTCCTAATAATGACACAATAATGGCACTAATGTATGAGGGAATCATCCCAATAACTGTGATTGTACTCAATTTAATCAGTACTAATGTAATGAGCACGTTTTAATAAATTTTCTCCACAAGCAGGGGCGTAACATGAAAATGGGAACAAATCAGGCACTCAGGCAACTCACGTGAAGTTGGTGTTGCTATTCAAACATTGTTGCCATCAGTGTTGCTGGAAACACTGTTCATTGTTCAGCTTAAAGCAAAAGTTTGACATATTAGGAAGGAGAGTTATCAGCTCTCTGGTTGTCAAACATGAAGCCAGCAACCAGTAAGCTTAGCTTGTCAAATAAAATGTCTTTAAATATAACAAAGATTTAAAATGTTGTCTGGTGCCAGACAAGAAATCTGTCACTGAAGAATCAATGCGAAGTTGTGACAGGAAAAGTGTTCTTCTCTGATTTACTATTACTGAAATCATGGCAGGCTAGAATAGCACCAAAACCACCAGTGTCATGTTGCACATAAAGGGACAGATGGTGTTAGTTAGTGAGCCCCCTGCAGGCCTGGACCAGTACTGTTACGCCCCTGTTTCACAGATTTGCAGTCAATTGAGAAATTGCAGCTGGGATCTCTTTATCAACCTTTCCTTAACCATAATTCTCTGTTTCACTTTCTTGTCACTATTTGTTATTATTATATGTACTGTATGTGTGTGTTTTTGAATGTGTTGCTGCTGTATGTGTTTGTACAAATGACTTCTTTTTCGATTTTGTGTCTCATCGCATCCTCTTTCTCCAAAGCGTGTAGAGAAGGTGAGAGATAAAAAGAGAATTATGACTGAGATTTTAAGTCAGTTTATTCATTTATTTATTTGTGTATTTCAGATTCTTAAAACAAATGCAGAGAGTTACAGATGTGAATGTTAAAATTGTGCAATTAAATCATCAGGAAAAAGAGACAGTTGATTGGTGGAGCAAATTCTACGCTTCAACTGGAGACCAGGAGAAATGTCGCCCTTACCTCAGGAAAGGATACGACACCCTCAAAGTAAGTTGGTCTAATTTCTTCCCCTGTGTTGCGTTGTACAGATGCTTCTTTCCTGTGGCTGTAGATGACTTGAATGTGACTGTGTATTTTCAGGTGTATGACTGTGAACTGGAGGATGTCCCAGAATTCAAAGGGCTGACAGATTTCTGCAGCACCTTCAAACTGCAGCGGGGCAAGGATGAAAATGGGGACAAAGACCCCACAGTGGTTGGAGAGTTCAAGGTAGTTTGACACCATTCAGATCACCAACACGTGATCAGATACTATCAAACATAGTGGAGGAGATTTTACTAGTGGCTAATATGTTTTGATTAATTTACTACTGGAGAGTCTACAGGATGGCATGTTTAGCTATAAAATGAGTGTCCACTTGTTAAGATTTGTTTTCCTTGTACCTGCAGGGTTCATTCAAGGTGTACCCTCTGCCAGATGACCCAGGTGTTGCTCCTCCTCCCCGGCAGTTCAGAGAACTGCCAGATAGTGGACCTCAGGAGTGCCTGGTCAGGATTTATGTGGTCCGGGGCATAGATCTGCAGCCCAAAGACAACAACGGCAGAGTGAGGATTAATCTGTTTTACCAGTAATAAAAGCAGCATATTTCAACATACGCGCTGCTTAAACTTCTTCTTCTTCGTCTCCTCTTTCCTGCTCAGTGTGATCCATACATAAAGATATCACTGGGAAGGAATACGATTGAAGACAGAGACCATTACTTACCCAACACCATCAGCCCTGTGTTTGGAAGGTATGTGTTATGAATGAACAAATGAGAAATAATATAGACTTCAGATAATATAAAGGAGAAATCTAATGGATCCTCTCACTTCTCAAACACTTCTGTGGTTTTGTTTAGGATGTTTGAGATGACGTGTTTCCTGCCCCAGGACAAGGACCTGAAAATCTCTGTCTATGACTATGATCTCCTGAGCTGTGACGAGAAGGTCGGCGAGACAGTGATTGACCTGGAGAACCGCTTCCTGTCCAGATATAACTCCTACTGCGGCTTGCCACAAACATACTGCATGTAAGGAAACGCCACGGGGAAGGGTAACCTTAGGGCTGAGGGGGAAAAGAGGAAAAGACAAATAATCCAAAAACAAACAGTTGTGATCAGTCTCTTGTGGACATGTCTCTCTTGCCATTTTAGTTCTGGTATTAACCAGTGGAGGGACCAGCTGAAGCCGTCTGAGATTCTGGAGAACCTGGCCCGTCTAAAAGGACTGTCCAAACCCAGGACTGAAGACAACGGCAGCTCGCTCACCTTCAATGGCAAAGAGTACACACTGGCTCAGTTCGGTAATGTCTACTAGTGGACATATTAAAACTTTGGCCTGATGGTGGAGGGAAAGTCAGGGGACCAACAGTATTACAACTGATTTATGACTTACTGCAACAAATTACATGGCAATCCATTCAAAAGATGTGGGGATATTTCACCAGAAAACCAAAAATGTTGACCTCGTGGTAGTGCTAAGGACATGTGATTTGACTGGTATAATTTAATTCTAAATTGTGATGTGTAAATTTTTCACATCCAGAGAACAACAAGGAAATTCATCAGCACTTGGGTCCGCCCCGAGAACGACTGTGCCTGCACGTGCTCAGAACACAGGGACTTGTCCCTGAACATGTGGAGACCAGGACCCTTTACAGCACCTTCCAACCCAATCTCTCTCAGGTTAGATGTCATGACTCACACATAGTGTATCCACACAATACATGTCCACCTACACTTTTAACACAACCACTCTGTGTAACCTGTACATTGTGTTGGTTTAGGGAAGGCTCCAGATGTGGGTGGATGTTTTCCCCAAAAGCATTGGCCTCCCCGGACCTCCCTTTGACATCACACCACGCAAGCCTAAGAAGTAAGTGTTGTGCAGCTCCTCAGTATTTTGTCACTGGTCACATCAGATGGCAGCAAGCTAAAATCCACTGTGTTTAATTGTTCAGGTATTTCCTGCGAGTTGTCATCTGGAACACGACAGATGTGACGTTAGATGAGACGAGCATCACTGGAGAACGCATGAGTGACATCTATGTGAAAGGGTATGCCAGACTATTCATTTAAATCAGCGTTAAACTCTGAATTTAATATATACTCTTTGACTGCATTGATTGTGTTGTTGAAAGTATGCCTTAAAGCTAACACTGGGGTTAGATCTATTTTTGCATTTATGCTTTTAAGATTTAATTTTTGTTATCTTGCCTTATGATGATGTTATCATTAACAATAATTTCTAAAATCCTTTTTTTAAGCAGTTTTAGATTGATTTTAACATTATATTGATGATTTCCACAACAGAACTGTTTAGTAGAGGGTTAATGTGAAACAAGGACAATGAATGATCTCGTCTGTTGTTCCCTGTGCCAGCTGGATGCCAGGCATGGAGGAGGACAAGCAGAAGACTGATGTCCACTACAGGTCTCTGGATGGAGACGGTAACTTTAACTGGAGGTTCGTCTTTGAGTTTGACTACCTGCTTGCTGAACAACTCTGCCTCGTGTCCAAGAAGGTGAGTCCTGTCCCGACTATTGACTAATGACTAAGTACTAAAATCTTTATCTTAATCTAATCTTTATTAATCTAAAACATGTTTTTTCATCAGGAGCACTTTTGGAGTCTTGACAAAACAGAGTTCAGGATTCCCCCCAAGCTGATTGTTCAAATATGGGATAACGACAAATTCTCATTGGATGATTACCTGGGTAAGACACTTCCTTTTATAAAGTGAAACCAAGGAAACATAACTTTTTATAAGTATTTGATTTACTTAGAGAAACTACAAAACCTGACCTCTGCAGCATAATACTGTGTGATTCTAGGAACACTGGAGCTGGACTTGTGTGACCTGGTTGCTCCTGCGAAGACCCCAGAGAAGTGCTCTCTGGCGATGATGGATTTGGATGCTCTGGAAATGCGAGCACACAAGACAGAGAATGCCAAGTCTCTGTTTAAACAGCAGTCAGTCAAAGGCTGGTGGCCCTGCTCCATTGAAAAGGATGGGAAGAAGGTCCTGGGTGTAAGTATGAATAGAGAGCCAGAGACACCCAGAGATAGATGGATGCATTTATAAGTATTTGACATTTTACAGTAAACCCTTAGCAGGAATTTTGCTCATTATGCCTGTTTGTCTTGTGTTTGTAGGGCAAAGTGGAGATGACATTGGAGATTGTAAGTGAAACAGATGTTGATGAGAGACCTGCAGGAAAAGGCAGGGATGAACCCAACATGAACCCAAAACTGGACCCTCCCAAGTAAGAACCCAGTGAAATGATTGTGAATCTTAGTGTACATTATGCAGATCTTTGAAAACTTAATCCCGTCCATTTTTTTCTAGCTGTCCTTTCATTAGCTGGCTATGATGCCTAACAAGCACACTTTCTTTCTCTCACTTACCAGACGCCCAGAAACGTCCTTCTTCTGGTTCACCAACCCATGTAAGACCATGAAGTTCATCGTGTGGAGAAGATTCAGGTGCCTCTTCATCGGACTCATCATCCTCATCATAGTGATTCTCTTCCTCGCCATCCTGTTGTACTCTTTACCGGTAAGGACAGACAACTGAAACACAGTCATCATATATTGTGAAATCATTAGGTCGTGTTTTGAAGGCTTGTGAGGCAGGTGAAAATTGAGAGGGTGCATGCTTTATGTGCACAGTCCACTCTGGAGTGAAGCAGTGATTTTTAAGTGTTTACTCTCTTTTTCCTTTTTCAGAACTACATCTCAATGAAGATAGTGAAGCCTCTAAAATAGCTGAACAATGGGGGAGAAGCAGTGGAACTGAAAAGGACGATTTAAAATGTCTACAGGATCTCACTAACTGATCTCAGCTACCGCCAAACCGTCTCAATATCTTTTTTTTATTATTGTATTTTTACTGCGCGTAATGTTTTACAAATGGGGAAGGGGTGCTTGCGCATTTGCACTATATTACCAAATTTTACCACAAACACTTTAAACACTCTGCTAAACTGTGACAGACTTATGAACAACATATTATGAACTGGACACTGATTTGTTTCCAAACCACTGATTTTATCACACATACTGAGTGAGCAGGAAATAGAACTCCCTGTACACTGTAATGCAATCCAGTTCAACAGTCCTGTAACACACCATGACCACTTTTATTTGTTAGGGATACTGTGTACACAAAGTATTGATTTGGCTTTTCCTTTGTGGTACTTAATGTAAAATGTTTTTAATATTTCTGCATACTCTATGTAAATGAGGTGACAAACATCTATTGATAGTTTCACTACTTTATTATATGACAGTTCTTTTAGATAGCACTACAGTGTACAAGGGTTTTTATCAACGTAACCCTGCCAAATACAGCTAAAGGAAGATTTTAGCTTCCAAAAATAATTTCAAGTGTGTCTGTCTTTGTTTGTATATTTTACATAATATACATAATATATTAAAACAATATTCCACAGGTGTTGGAGTCTGCTCATCTATTGGAAAAATACATGTCATATCTGTGTCTAAATTGCAAACTGAGATGCCCATGAGCCAGGCACAGGCGCACAGGTAATTCAGTTCACTGAAAATGTAAAACGGAATAGAAAAAAACAGGAAAAGACTTGAAAGAAAACCTGATCACAGAAAATAAGGTCTGACAGATGAGGATTTAAATTAATAAAAACAGTATGTGACATTTAACATTTAGGTATGTACAGCACATGTTGTACCAAAGTCACAGTTATATACATTTTCATGTGAATGATCAATTTCTTTCACGTTTACCACAAAATATGAACATTTAAGACAGTCAAGTAAACTATCCATGTATTACTTCCCTTGAGCAAATATAAAATAAGTATTTGTATTGTGCCACAGCTGGGTTTATTCTTCCTCTGGGGTGTGATGTTTGTAGTGCTGCTGCAGGAAAGCCTCCACCTCTCCTCTTCGTGCCAGGCTGTTGGCTTTGCCTTGGAAACGTCCATTCTTTCCTGCTCCCTTTCCTTGAAGCATCTCTAACACCCTGGAGAGCACAGTCAGTCATATAGCACCAACCTACATAACATTTTTTTAAGACAACACTACTAATACTGTTGTGGTGTCTCTTACCGTGGTCCCATGTCAGTCACTGGTCCACTGGGTCCAGCCAGTAGAAACAAACCAGGTCCCTTTTCTTCTCCGACTGTGAGGAAAACCAAGGTTTCCTGAGAACAGACAAAAATGACTTAACAAAAATATTTAACTGTTAATTTCAAGAACTAGGACTCAGGTTATGATCTTACCTCAGTGTTTATTTCATTGGCAATGATATTCATGAACTCATTGTCACCCTCTTTTCTAAGGGAAGAAAAAAAAAACACCATTTTCTTGATGGTTGTTCTTAAAACTTCAAAGCATTTTTCAAGATGTTTAACATGGAGACAATGTGCACTGCTGGATCTCCATCCCAATCCTTAAGAATTTCTTACTTGTGCAAGCTGAAGAAGTTTCCTTTCTGGGGGTTGTTCTTGAAGTTCTGAGCGATGAGGACAGCCAGGTCTCGCAGTAGGCTCAGGTTAGTCTGCCAAAGACATTTTAATGATAGTTAGGGAGTCTTATCTATCTGCAGTGAGACACTGTGTTCTTTATAGATAATGACCTCTTCTGGCAAGTAGCAGGAATTACAACAACATTAATACTGAATTCTTGTACAGTTCTCAAACACAAGTGAGAAGAAACCACTGATGAGGAGTTTCTCTTACCTTCTGTAGCAGCTTAACAGACTTCTGCAACTTGTCAACTGCCTCCACATGCTCATCAGGTCCGGTTCTGTTGAACAATGACAAGGATTTTCTCACTTCAAACTTTCTGAATGAGTTTAACTCACACTGATAATATTTATACTTTGAACTTACTTCAGAAGAGACACCAGCGAGTGCTCTGTGCTGTAGCTTTTCTCTGCGTACTTCAGTACCCTGGTTCCTGCCAGGAAGATCAGGTTAGTTTTGTTTTTCTTTCCTTTCTCAGTTCCCAGTAGCTTTATTACCTGGAATGCAGATAAAGAAAAACAAAGCACACAATATATTATTCACTAGACTCACCTGAGATACACTCTATGTTCTAAACATGAGCAATGTGTAAAATTATACGGCAGCTTGAAAATGATCCAAAAGTGATTTGGGGTACGCTTGAGTGTTTGTGCGGCAGTGTGTTTGTGTGTGTGAAGTTGTACCTGTAAGTGACTGAGGTTTGACACATGGGTCCCACAGCACATGTTGGCATCAACACCCTCGATATCAATGATCCGAATCGGCCCTGCGTGGTCCTCTGGCAGCCCCCGACTCCTCACCTGGTACACACACGTCATGTAACATACTGTGAGCATAAAATTCAGATATTTCTGCTTTAAGTTAATAGATGCAGTATATTTAACCTGAGATAAGTGTTAATACAGTATCAAGAACTTTTTTTATCAACTACCTTTTCCACAGCAGGGTCATCTATGGAGAGAAGCTGAACAGTGACGGGTACATGAGCTCTGATCTTCTCATTAACAGCTTCCTCCAGTGCTTGGACCTGAGCAGGCTTCACACAGGGAGTGTCCAGCTCAATGGTGCTTCTCTGACGCCCCAGTTCCCTGAAGAAACAAAACCCAAAAGAGGTAAAGGTAAACTCACAAGTCTTTTTTTTTACGTTTGTCTATCTGGCAGTCTGTGCAGTGAAATACCAGGATGTGGTCTTGTATCCAAACATTGTATCTGCCAGTGCTGTGACCAAATGCTGACCTAAGAGTCAGGAAGAAAACAACTTTAGCTTAGCAAATATGCGTTTGTCATCACTTTGTAATCAACACGTGTAACAGTCCCTGACCTTATTTCATTACCTGAGTGTTGCTGCATGTGGTCAAACCTCCTCTCCCAGTCCACCTTCACTTGCACCTCCTGACCCACCTCCAGGGGTGAACTCACAAAGTGCACAGCTTCTGGTCCCTGCCTCGTCACCCTCAGGACTGGGACATCTCCAATCAGCCCGTGGTCATCTGGCTGAGGGAAGACACAACATACCATGAGAAGAGTGATATTATACAGTGTGGCTTTTGATGACTTCTGATACAAGCAACTCCCAAAGGAGCAACGTGAAACTTTTGCTGACTTTCTCCTTGTGGAAAGCGAAATAGATCCTGATTATTTCGTAGAAAAAAACTGCTTACTTGGCCACCTCCCTCAGGAAACAAGATGGTGTCTTGGAGCTTTACATTGAACCCCTTCAGAGTTTCTTTCTTTCCACCGACTTCTTGCTTTAACTCAGCTGGGCAGCAGGACACTACAGAGGTAACAAACTGAAAGGAAAATGACAAATCAAACATGTATAGGAAGAGTGGGCCTGGTGCGCAGCTGCTTAAATGGGTGTTTAATTTTACTCTTTTACGAAAGTCTGGGTTCGAGCAGAAATTCATAAGCAACCAATGAATTTATATGAGCGCTTTATAAACAACAGGATACTGCATGGAAGTAAAATTAATAATTTCCAATGAATTAGCAAACAATATAAGAAGTCATACGGTGCGTTCATATCGTAAAAGCGTCTCCCTAAAGAAATCCCAAATTTCAACTCGTAAAGTACAGTTAGCTACAGTGCTAGCTCGCTGGTGCTTTTAATGTACTGTCATTAGCAACCATGCTAACCACTTCTGCAGAATATGAATGTTAAACTTCCTCCAGGTGTTTTCGCGTATTATTAAACAGTTTAGCGCTGATGAATTGTCTTAAAACAGTTTCATACCTCTTTCATATAGCAGTCCCGTTGACACTGAAACGCCATTGTGGAGTGTTTCTGAGGAAAAACTGCCTGCAACACCAGTTCATACAAATATAACCGACCCAAGTACAGCTGTCAGCGAAGTACGGGTGCCAAGCTAGTCCAAACTTAGTTACACCGACTTTGGAAGATTTCGACTTGTTTCCTTTAATAACTTTCTTTCCCTTCCTTCTTTTTCTTTTCCCCTTTCTTCTTTTAATGGCATTAAAAACATGACAGAAAATCACGTAAATTAAATATAAAAGGAAAATGTCAGAGGTTGATAACGTTTAACTTTATTGTTCGAGTAAAATTTTGTTTTAGAACAATGACCATAAAATATGATAAACTACACATTATATAAATACACTACATAAATGTGTTAGAACCTATTACACAACATAACATAAAACACAGTGATATAAAGTGATAGGTGAAAGGGGTACATCCAATCATCTCTATCCAAAATAGTGTTTAAAAACATCATTATCCATTACCAACTGTCATATAAAAGACATATTATCACGAACAGTTAAATTATTTTCATGGAAGTTGAAAAAACCTGCTGTGACTTTGTGTTGTCAGTCCATTGGTACCAAAAACGGAATGAGGAATGAATGAATGGGGCTGGCATCCCTACTGCTGCATTACTGCCATCTTCTGGAGTTAGTAAAACATAGCCATGACGATGATGAAGATATTACTCCAAGCACAATAACACCAACTTTTATTAAAATTGACAATGATATGTCAGTGTACAGTGGACAAAAAATGAAAATAAATAATCTAATAGAAAATATTACATTTTGTAAAAACAGTATTTTGGACAATAACACATCCACTCATCAGCAAATATTACAAGCTTCAGCAAACACAGGAGAGAAGGTGCTGTGAGTCTCAGTCAGACTGTAGGGGAAAAAGACAAGAAAGTGATCAATCTCAACATTAAATGATTGATACATGTAAGAGATTTTTCAGTCTTATAGCATGCAAACGTAAATGTTTTGTTGTGTGTCTTGGAGTTTGAATGATTTTTAGTCATTTGAATTACTGTAAAACTAAAAGTGAGCTCTCCATCTAGCAGAACTCTGCACTTACATCACTGAGATCACCCATGTCTGGTGTTTCTCCTTTATTACTGACAGCCATTTCTTGGATCATCTAAAAAACGAAAACCAGTTGTTTACACACACACCAACTCCATATATTACAAAGTACATGCAGGTTCTTAAGCTGCTCAGCGTTATCAGGACTTAGTTGATCTTATCACTTCACTTACGTCCACATATCTATCGTACTCTTCCTTTCCCTCATCTTCTTCATGCTCCCAGTCTCTCCAGTTGTCAAAGTCTACAGAAATCCAACTGGGCTGCACAAAAGAAGGAAAAACAACACAATTCAATTTTGTATTTACACAGGAGAAGCAGACGGAGGAGCACCCTGTTTCATAGCTACGCTGCTACACACATTTCAGCCTCCTTTCCTGCTCACAATATTCAGGATTAACTGTGATGCCTATGAGCAACTTAATAGTATCTTCATGTTTCACTCAATATTCTCGGCAGCTTAAAACTCTATTATGTCTGGGAGTTATGGGGTTTTAAGAACTAACAATTTAGACACACATAGACTTACCTTAGCAGGATCCTTCTGGAGACGTGGCCATGCATAATCAGGCTTTATCTTCCTTAGTAAGATGTTGATGGTGCGATCATAGACTCTTTCTCTGGAGTCCTTTTACGTGATAAATGGATAAAAACACATGTATATTTAATGTTACAACTACTGCATATTTCAATGTACAGCATATAATTATTAGTTATATTCAGTCATGGTAAAAAATGGATACTTACATAGATTTGGACTTTGTCGTAGAAGTGCAGCTCATTGTAATAAACATCATCTGTGTCATTTTTGCAGCTGTTGTAAAGACAGGAATGGGTTGTCAAGGGAACAATTTAGCACAGCGTGTACACAATTTGCAACATTTTTTTCAACTGTACTATTTCACTCCCTGAAAACAATGGTTTCTAATAGGATTTCCAACAAAAACTGTTCTATTATACGAGGCAGAGATAGAAAACAAAACGGCACCTATGTTGTAAACTCACCATAAAATCATTTTGTCTGTCTGGATATCAACCTGGACGTCTTTGGGTTTTTGAACCATGAAGTTGATGGTGACGTATTTCTTTCTGTCGAACCACAGCGCATGTGCTGGCTGGCTGTTAAAACACAGAAAACCTATTAAACTTATCAATAAAATATATGACTATATGTATGTGTTTTTTTTAAAGAGTGAAACCTCTTCATTGTCGAAATGATTAGTAAAAAGTATACATCTTGGTCACTATGAGAAATATTGAGAGAAGAGACACTGGCAGCACTTACCTCTCCTCTGGTCTGACAATTTTGGGCTTATTCATTCTAATTCTTGTTCAAAACTAAAACAGAAACTACTTTCTTATTCTTTTGACTACGGCAAAGTAAAAACCATGCGGCTTGTTCGTTGGGGTTGTCTGCTCTAATGCAGTGGCCAGGCCCTGGAAGCTATTTATAGATCAGTTGGTATCAGCTGCTGGGAGAGACTCGCCTGCCACAGCCCCTTCCCCTGCCCTTTATAGCCTCTCCATGGAACTCTCGGGAAAACAGATGCATTTTCTGGGTTCTCCAATACTTTCAGCCACCCCCCGACTGGGTGCTCAGAAAGGTGAGGGTGGGGGCAGGGAGACATAAAACAGAAAAGGACATGCCAACAAATAGTGGATCTGAGAATGTAGCATTTGAATCACCTAATGTAAACTCTACTCTTTATTAATGCTGTTCTTATGGGTTTTTTTTAAACTAATCTTTGTAGACTACTTTAAGTGAGTTAAAAACTGATTTCTATATTTTGTAAAATTACAAACAGACCAAGTATCAAACAATAGGCTGGGCTGAAACTCTTCCATTAGAAAATGTCTTAAAAGGTTTGGAGACCACTTATTGTTCCTCAGTTTAAACCTTGCAGTGTGTTTTGGATGATACAGTAATTATGTGACATTTAATGACTTTAATGACATAATTTACAAAATAAACTTCATGTTGTATTGAAGAAAACTCGCATCTAGCAATTGAGACCATAAACTAATCAGGAAAATGTTCACTGAGGTAATAAATCATGTGAGAAGGAGGGCCATTCTCTCATAGACTTCAATACAAATCATCTGGGTAAACCCTACAGAAATATATTCCTACTACACACTAAGTTTAAACTTTATTGAGAGTTTTGATTTACACTGTAAAACATACATGAGAATTTCAGTAGAGGTGAATGTTTTAACCACAGCTTCTAATAATTTTATTAGTTCTGGTTACTGATAATAATATGACAGGAAATCAGGTGTCAGAACCTATACAGAGATGTGTAGCTGTGGACCATAGACTGTATGAGGACAAGGTGTTTACCTCTTCCAGTGTGAGTGTTGTGCACAGAGTCGCCCCCTGCTGTTCAGGAGGTTCACACGTCACAGATTTCTTACCGGAAATGCAATTCTCTGCTCTGTCTGTGGGGAATGTGGCGCGAGAGGTCCTGGCAACGCTGTCTACATACAAACTTCTGCCTGGAAAAAAAAATCAATAAATAGTTTTCTTTCACCTTTTTGTCCAAAGTCTGGGAAGTTTTGCCTTTGTCTCTTCAAACCCACAGGAAGCAGCGTTCATTGAGGAGAAAATGCCCCGCAGAAGACAGGTAAGAACAAATGTAGGTCGCACAAGAGGGTAACGTTAGCTAAGTTAGCACCGATGTGTTCCATTCTCCGGCTAGGGAGAATTATCCCCCAGTTCAGTTCAGTAATCCGACAATTTAACATACCAAACCTGATAGTAATTGCATTAATTGTGCTTACGTGCAGTCCACCAAGAAGCACTTAACTAAATCAGTGGATTTCAGTTGTATTAGTTATATTAATGTATTGTTTTGTCAAGATTTTTTAGTTAACATACCTTGGTGGATGATTACTAGCAGCTAAACCAAATCTTAAAAATTAACACAGGTATTACTGAAATGAAACGAAGCTTTGGCGATTAATGTTTGCCGAACGCAGCACAATACCATAATAGGTGGTATCATATACATATTATATCAGTGACACCGCTAGGAAAGCTTAATAATAAGCACTACAGCCTAAACCCTAAGATTTGTCAATGCAGTTTGGTGCCACAGCCTATTAGCCATATGAGAAAACGGGAGCAGTTTAGCTAACGTCACAGGCTAAGCTAACAATAATAATAGTCGTTGTTGAGGCGCTAACTAGGTAAACTACTTTGTCGTGTAGCAAGTGTAACGTTATCTGACTAACTTAACGTCAGTTGCTCTCTCAAAAATACAAATGCAAATTGTGGTGAAATTTATTAGTTAGTCGTAAACGTTAGTCATAGGTGTTTAGCCTAACGTTACAACAAACCTAGCTAATAGCCAGCTGTCAGCTGTCTGTGGCCTTTCTCTCAAAGTATAATTATAGAGGGAGCTGGATAAAAACGCTGGGCAAACCCGTGAACAACTCTTTGTCCCAGATTTTGGGTATTTTAATTTATTAGTCCTAAATCAACAGTTAAAATCAAGCTAGCCATGACTACCTTTTGTATGGCAGAGCCTCATTGTTGTCATGTCTAATTTTCATCACTGACACTTTCCACTTTCGATGGCACGTCAGATTTTATTTTATTTTTTACCATGAGTATGGAATTTGTGTAGGATGTCTCTCGTTAATGTTTTTTTCCCCCATGGATAGAGGCACATGGCCGGCAGTGGTTCAGATGGAACTGAAGACTCTGACTCCTCTGCTGAAAGAGAGCAGACCAATAGTTCAGAAAGTGATGGAAACATGCCCAAGAGACAGCGTCTCACCAGAGCCTCTACACGCCTTAGCCAAAGCTCTCAGGGTTCGTCAACATATCCTGTTCATACAATATAAAGCTTTTACAGTCCTCTTCATCTTAGCTGTTTTCATCAGTGTGGTGGTTGTTTCGCTTTTATTGCTTCAGATACTCCAGACTTGAAACGAGCTGTGGACCATGATGAATCTCCGCCATTGACACCCACAGGAAATGCCCCCTCCTCTGAATCTGAGCTGGACATCTCCAGCCCAAATGCCTCTCATGATGAGAGCCAGTCCAAAGACCAAGCCAACAGAGACTCAGATAAAGACCTCTCCCATCGACCTAAGCGCCGCCGCTGTCATGAGACCTACAACTTTAACATGAAATGCCCTACACCAGGGTGTAATTCACTTGGTAAAATCACTGCTCATTTTACTCAGTTTAACTCATAGGAAATTGATTGAATTTGATTTATATTCAGTGTCACCCTCTACTATCATAATATTATGGTATTATCTTCATTTGCCCAGGTCACCTCACTGGGAAACATGAACGTCATTTTGCTGTATCAGGTTGCCCTCTTTACCACAATCTTTCTGCTGATGAATGCAAGGTGAATATCTTAAAAAAGTTATTTGCATTTTGTTATCTCTGTTGTGTTTGGCTATTCAATATGTTTGTCCTTCTATATCTTATTTTATTTATCCCTTCATGATATAATCCCCTTATTTACACATATTTTGCATGATGCCTTTTGGGGTGTCAGACTTGACTAAGACTTGACTTTATTGATCCCTTTGGGATAACTCCCTCAGAGAAATTAAATGATCAGTCAGCAATGATCTGCATCAGACAGTTTAGTCAATTGGTATTTAATATTATAATCTGAACACAATGGTATAGAACTGTTTTTTTTATTATTTTATTTTAACATTACGGAAGCAAGGAAAAGCTCAGTTAAATTGTCCTGGCCACAACACTGACTTGCAGACAAACAATACATAACACAATAACAAGAATTAAACGTTACAGAATTGTACAATGTAAAGTTACATATCACATACTAAGGCCTAGAAACACTCTAAAAACCTTTGGTCGTTGGAGCTTATTCTTCTCAGACTTTTCCCAAAGACTGGGAGCAGTGAGGTGTTTTTGTTTGTTTGTTTTACATAATTTGTAATCCATCTGTGACTCCACATTTTAGGTGAAAGCCGTCAGCCGCGAGAAACAAGAAGAGGAGGTGAAAGTGCAGGAAGAAAGCAACTCACGTCATGCAACTCGTCACCAGGTAGTTCCTTGCAAAGATTAGCGTCACATCGGTTAGGTTTACTTCTTGCCAGGAAGCATAAAAATGTTATGTGTGGCGGCACAATATTGTACATTTGTCCTCTTCTGTAGAATTGCTTACAACTTTATACAATGTGCTAATATCTCATTATCTATCTTAATATCATTTTAGGTGTTACTAGCCAGCTCTCACATTACCGTGAAAGTGACTGATGTGTTTCTATCTTGCTTTTCAGACACCAACATCAAAACAGAGCAGATACAAAGAGCAGGTGGCTGAGATTAGGAAGGGGCGAAACTCTGGCCTCCAGAAGGAGCAGAAAGAAAAGCACATGGTACATAACAGACACTCCCAGCATGCAGTTGTTCATTCACTGTCACTCCACATTTTACTGTTGCTACTGGTATAGCTGGTATGTTGTCTTATCTCTATACCTCCTCCTGTCTGATCCACAGGAGCATCGGCAGACACACGGCAACACTAGAGAACCTCTGCTGGAGAACATCACCAGTGAATATGATCTGGAGCTTTTTAGGAAAGCCCAGGCCCGTGCATCTGAAGACCTGGTAATGGGCTATTTGATTTCTCCTTCACTATTACTCTTGCAGAGTAGAGAAATATATTTTTTTGCTGTTTAGGATTGAACTCTGGGAAAGACCAGCAGTGACACTATGTTCCCCTCCATCTTCCCTTCTGCAGGAGAAGTTGCGTATCCAGGGTCAGATCACAGAGGGAAGCAACATGATCAAAACCATCCTGTTTGGCCGCTACGAGCTGGACACCTGGTACCACTCACCCTATCCCGAGGAGTACGCACGCCTGGGTCGCCTCTACGTCTGCGAGTTCTGCCTCAAGTACATGAAGAGCCAGACCATCCTCAGGCGACACATGGTCAGAGCCGGATCATGCTAATGATAATTAAAGCTAAAAATAGAGTTTTGTGAAGGTTAAAAATTGTTTTATAATTACATGTATAGACAGGGCTTTCTGAAAATTTAAAATGGTGATTTTCTTTCTATAAGTAATAGACTTTATCATGCAAGTATAAATGTATTTAACATGGCTGGCTGAGTTATTTGAAGGTAATAATGATATGTGTTTTATTATGTGTAATTTCAGGCAAAGTGTGTGTGGAAGCATCCTCCAGGAGACGAGGTGTACAGAAAAGGGGCTATATCTGTGTTTGAAGTCGATGGCAAGAAGAATAAGGTAGCATATAGCTCAGACATCTTTACCCCATTTGGTTTGTCGATATTGGGAAATTTGTTACAATCAAATAAGTGACTGTAATAAAATAATCAAGTGCCATTTTATCCCCAGATCTACTGCCAGAACCTGTGTTTACTTGCTAAACTGTTCCTGGACCACAAAACGTTGTATTACGATGTGGAGCCGTTTCTCTTCTACGTCATGACCGAGGCTGACAACACTGGCTGCCATTTAGTGGGATACTTTTCAAAGGTGAGTGAAAAACAAAGGTAGATTAATGATGCATGAATTGAATTTTTTTAAATACAAAAGCATTTAAAATGTTTTTCCTTTTTTCTGCTTCAAGGAGAAGAATTCTTTCCTGAACTACAACGTATCCTGTATCCTGACAATGCCACAGTACATGAGACAGGGCTTTGGCAAGATGCTCATTGACTTCAGTATGTACATGTTTGCTTTTTTCTTTTATTTCTCATGTTGTTGGTTACTGTGCCTGGTTGAACTTAATGTTGACCACCCAAATAGTAGGGAATATTGTTAGTAGGTAGTTAGTCAGTTTAAAATGATTTATTTGTTATTGATGTTATTTCCTTGGACTAGGAAAAGACCTGATTTTATATATATGAACACTGAAAAACAGAGTAAAAAAAACACTGTTCAGATTAGATCTGAGGCTGTCTTGCTATTCTGGATGCCTTGCTAACATAAAATATTTGACTTCCTTTGGTTAGTTTATTAAATGATATACCTGACTGAATATAAATTGGACAGTTTGGACCTTTTTGATATCATTAATGTGATTGAAAGGGATTGTTGCACCTACTCAGTCAACAACATTGCTTCAAGTAAAGTCGTATTTATTTTGATGGCAATTAACAATAAAGTTACTTGTGATATCATGTTCACTCCTGTATTACCACTTATTGATATAACCTAAACGCTGCCATCAAAGTAAAGTACATTAGGCATTAATTAGTTATTAATGATTTCACCTAAAAATATTTTTGATTGGTCTTTTCATTTCATACTCCGATGTATTTTTGGGGCCTTTTTTCTTGAAAGATTATGGCATTTATAAATACAGTCCTTTAACTATTTTTTTTTTTTGTAAACAGACAAGTGAATTGAGATATCAATTGTTAATTTTAAAAGCATCCTTTACAAGTGCCCTTGTTGACTGTCCTCTGTGCTTTGTTCAGGCTACCTATTGTCCAAAGTGGAGGAGAAGGTGGGCTCACCAGAGAGGCCTCTGTCTGACCTGGGCCTCATCAGCTACCGCAGCTACTGGAAGGAAGTGTTACTCAGATATATGTACAACTTTCAAGGCAAAGAGATCTCCATCAAAGGTGAGTAAGAACGCAGAACTCAGATGCAGGTTTCATATGTATTGATCCTCTACAAAAACACACCAGCTTGAAATGAAGCCTAGTGTCAGGATTGGAAAGACATTTACCACGTTAGCACATGTAAAGATTAATTTCAGTGTTTCAGCAACGTACAGTATACACACACATAATACATAAATATGATTAACTGTTGTAATATTCTCTTGGTGCACAGAGATCAGTCAGGAAACTGCTGTCAATCCGGTGGACATTGTGAGCACCCTGCAGTCTCTTCAGATGCTGAAGTACTGGAAGGGAAAACACTTGGTGTTGAAGCGACAGGTACATTTTTTTTCTTATTTTATATATATATATATATATATACTGTATATATATATTTACTTTTTTTTTCTGTTCAAGTTTATTGTCTTTTATTCTGAAAAAATATTCATAATAAGAGATCATGTTGCAGAATTCTTACATCTAAATGAACAGTTAAACATTTAACTAGGATGGATATGAGTTTAAGTTATATCACTGAATGCTGGATCTTAAATGTCAAGATAATTTTGTGATAATTACCCCGTTCCTTTTTTCCCCACCTACCTCAGTCCTAATTACTTTTTTCCTGTTAAAAAACAACTAATGGTGCTTGACTTAAATTGAATCCCTGTATTTGACAAAATGAGTTTTGTTACCTTTCCTTCCTCTCAGGACCTGATCGATGAGTGGAAAGCAAAGGAGATCAAGCGAGGCAATAGCAACAAAACCATCGACCCAAGCTCGCTAAAATGGACCCCACCCAAAGGGACATAAGCACTAAGATCCTCAGGCTACTGAATAAACTCACCTCCAGCCTCACCAGCCACAAGTAGCCTAGACCTATGAACTGTCAATAAAGATCAGTGTTTTCTTCAATTTTTTTTATTCTCCTTAGTTCTGCTTATTTGTGTCATGGAACTTTTTTTAAAAAAAAAAAACCTTTTATATTTTATTTTCATTCATATTTTAAGCACCATACGTTCCAAGTCAAATGATTCTTGACTCAGATATTATAAGTTAACGGTAGAAAATCTGTTTGTTTTAAAACTGCCTACGTCTACTCAGCTAAGCTTTGAATGTTAAACAATAAACGGTCCAGTGTGGTGGATTAACATGAATGTTTTGCTTTGAAAAAAAAACATACCTACATTTGGCAGCATTTACAGGCTGTTATTTTTATTTCTTTTGAGAAATGTGCATTTTGAAGATGGTAGCTGTTTTTGTTTGGGATTAATTCAGTAATTGTTCGCATGAACTGAAGCCGTAAGCAGAGTGTATTTGGAGGAGTATGATGTATGGGTAACGTCTTCTTTGGTTGGTGTAAAATTGTATAGATCATAGTAATGTGTACTTTATTTTCCCCTCAGCTCCTTCAGTACAGGATTTGGACCCATTCCTCTGATGAACCTGCCAAATAATGGAATAGTAAAATTGAGATATTTTTTAATTTGCTGAGAATATGATAAGATGACGACAATACCACTGTAAGAATGCACATAGAAATAAAACAACCTCAGGTTTTTATACGGATACAATCATACCTTGGTCGTGTGGTGTCTCTGAAACATCGGTCCCGGTGGTTGTTGCACACGGATTTATTCTGGTTGAAGATTCTGTAATAAAAACAGAAAACATTGTAATGGGATTATCTTTGCCTTGTACTTTTGATCATAGGTGTTAAATGTGTATTAGCGATTTGATATTTTTAATATCAATAAAGCTGCATTGATATTTTGAAACGAATGAAAGATTTTGTTTCTTGGTGTTTGTGCTCACCACCACTGGAAATGCTTCTTCCCATCAGGCCCACAAATGTCTCGCCTTTATTTCCTACAAGTATAAATGAAATGTACACATTTACAAAATAGCAGTTTCAAGGCCATATGGTAAAAATAAGATAATAATAATAAAAAGGTTTACATTGAAAAGTATTTTCTTTAAATCATGTTTTCATTTATATAGTTGCTGGTTTTTTAGTGGCATTGAAAGCAAATTCAAGCTACTTACGTCTATCTACTTTAAAGGGTTTCTTAGTACCTGTGGTGTAAAAAATTAAAAAAGACAAAACACCAAAGTTACAAATGGATTTATAGTTTTATCATCATCAAGTCAAACAAATTTAATGGGCCTATTTGAGAAATTAAACAGAAATTGTCATTGATGACACCCTTGAAAATGAGATAGCACATCTTAAGGGGTTATTTCTGACAAAGAATTTACACTAAACTATTTTCATGTTATGTTTTTTTATGGATGCCACCTGAGCGTTTCCCCATGAGTCCGTAGAAGCGAAGGGCTTTAGATCTCTTCATCAGAGTGGCTATCGGGTGGGCCAGGTCTGTCTCCAGTGACTCATCCTGCCAGAAAATTCACACATTAGATTTTTTTAATTGTAGAATAATCAAATCCAAAATTAAATTACTACTTTTTACATTCATAAATATTCCCCACATTGTAACATATCACATTTAACCCATTATTTCTTGATAATTATTATCATTCAAGCAGAAATTTCAGAGCATTTCTCCAATAAAAAGTCATATTTATCAAATGCTGTATTTAAGTTACTAATGCTCACCTGCCAGTCTCTAGATAATCCTCCTTCCTCTTCCACACTAGAAGACAGTCCCTGATAGATTTGCAACAAAGCACAAAAAGTCACAACAACAAGCTGGATCTTCCAGTTGTCCATTTCTTGATGAAATGCTTTGGTTCTAAATCTCTTCAATCAAGCTGCAAAAGCTTAAAAAACAAATTGAGAAAAGCTGTTGACAGGATGTGATTCAGTGTTATTTTGTCTGTCCCATCTATATCCAGGGTGCATTTATACCTCTGCACCCCTGCTGCTAGACCCCTCCTCCTCTAAACATGATTACGCACTTGCCTCCATCGCATTAAAAAATCTCCAGGTTTGGCATATTGCAGCATTTGTTTTAGAGGATCTGGGTTTTCAGCATAAATTACTTTGCAGCCACCTCAAATTAAAAATGCTGAATCAAAGATGTTTCCAGTTGAAAATACTTTATTTATTCACTTGTTCTCTAGTTGATACTGTGATTTCCTCCAAAGAGCAGTCTTACATTCAAAGCAAGCGCCACGTTCAGCAATATTGAAGCTTAAATATTTACATTTGAGGTGTTCGCCTTTCATTTCCATTTTTATTAGACATCTGGATTGCTGTTGGTCTAATAATACTCTCCTGTTGCTCATTTGTGACCTTGTGATGTGCACATGCTTCTTTGATATCACAGAGGAAGAGAGCAGGACAGGCAGGCGTCTCGCGTCTCTGAGCGACTCTTTCCAAATACAGTACCAATAACTATCTGCTTTGAAGGTGGAGCTTTATTGGCTGACTTGGAGCATCACTGCTCGGTCTTGATTTATTGAGCAGGACGTCTGTAGTCAGATGTATATTTAGTGATACAGATTTAACACCACAGATGCACTGAAGGTTGCATGTAACACTGATGGTCAGAAGTCAAGCAGAAGATGAGGAAAAACGTGCTCATTATTTAAAGATGCCAGGAAATAGACAGTTGACATTTCAAGTGCTATGAAATATGTATGAACTGTGCTGGACATCATAACCTGAAATATACTGTGATAGTTAACCATGTTGATATTTGTCATTTTCTGATTTAGCAACATTTATTTTCCATCTCTGGGGATAATCACGCTGTTATTAAACCTTTTCATGATCTTTACTTACTTAGCCATTTAAATGCTCTGTTTTAATGAAAGCCGAGGTCTTTTTCCAACACTCTGGCCATAGAAATTTCTGGAGAGGCAATTACTTGACAATCTGTGTGCTGTAAGGACACCCACTTGAAACAAAGCTGACACACGCATCAGATGCTTTGATCCGCACACAGGTGCTTCCAAAAGCAAGAAAAGCCCGGGACAATTAGGGCCTGAAAAGCAATTACACCTGAACAGCCCTCGTGTGCACATAGCCTGATCCACGGCTAACGTAAAGTGCCGAATCAAAAGAAATCAGAGGCACAACATTTGCATATGAAATGGTTGAGTCACAAAGAGCCCCCGTAATGACAGAACACTGCATTTCCATGTGACGCGGGTGGGGGGAGGAACGGCTGGGCAGGCCATTTCTGCTGCTCTGCTGCTGGTGATTCACTGCAGGGGTGTTGAGTCTAACGTTAACCTCTGATCCATTCCACGTTCACCTTATGTGACTCTTCAAGTGTTTTTGTTAAAATATGAATCTCATATGACATTTCAAGTGGTGTACAACAAATTCAGTTACGAGTGTGGGTCACCATGCCCTCCTCAGAGAACTCAAATCCTGATAAGACAAGAAACATGTTACCTTTATTTCTGTAGCTCACCTCCTTACAGGTGCATGATGGGGCGTGCATGGCTGAAGAGATCAGCTGTGATTTACTTTACTGGGAGTGACAACATCAGGTGTTACTATGATGTATTTTGATTAATTTGTACTGAGGTTTTTTTAAATTTTGAAATAAATAGTTATTAATTTAACTAATTACAAGTTGTCCTCCATCTGAGTAGGATATGATTTTGAAATGTTGACTTAAATAGCAGCGTTAAAAACATAGGCCTTGTAACTATCTCAGAGACACTTCATTGAGATGTTCATTGTATATGTTTTATATCATTAAGCCTTAAAATTATGATTAAAAAAAGATGTTAAAGTGCAACAACAACCAAAAAAAAAATCGAAGTAAAAATGGCATTATTTTAATTTAAAACTGTTTAAAACATATTGCCTCAAAAATAATGCTTGGTGAAAGATTTTGTGCTCTTCAGGTAAAGTTTTATTTTGAACTGGGTCACATGACCAGGAAGAGCATAAGTGTGGCATTCTGGGTCAGATTCAACATGGATGCAGTGGAAATACACAAGGCCCCAAAATAATCCTGTTCTGGATGCAGTCCAAGAGATGCACAAGGTAATGATCTTTTCTTTGTTTTATCTTGTGTATAATGTTGCTGATGTGTCTTCACATGGATAAGTAGGGGACAGATACATTGTCAGTGATTTTCAGCACATTTCTGTTGTGCTAACGTGTTTTTGGGCCTGTTTATTAGCTTGAGAGACTTCAAAAAGACTGAGAGTTTCACACTCGAATCCTTTTTGTGGCTTTTATTTAATTGAAATTTTCATGGTGTCTGCTGAAGAAAGCGAGAGAGATAAAAATAAGGCTTTAAAGACAGTATCTAACTGGACCAGTGTACTTTCAGGCCTTGTTGGCCCAGCTCATCAAGTTAGGTTTTATGGGTGCACTGTTCTCTTCATGAGAAATACTGGTCAGCTTGTGAAATATTCATGATTTGTTTGGAGGGATAAAATGCTTGGCGATGTTTTTTATGCCTTTATTGGAGATAGAGAGAGATAACAGGAAATGAAGGGAGAATGAGATGGTGAGTGACATGCAACAAAGCATGGTTGGTGACTTAACCCCTGGCTCCTCAAAAGATTTAAAAGGAAGATTACAATCTGAGGATGTGGATTTTGAAAGTGTTGCTCATTTAGGAGGCAGAACGGCTCTAAAGAAACACTGAGTTGAAGTGTAGGAAATGTTGGCTTCAGTGTGTCATAGTATCTCAACTTCTGCTGCTTTGATTTTGATTTTTAAAATCTGTGCAATAGTAAAGTTCTGAAGTGCCCCTTTGACACAGACTTCAAATGGTGCATTCAGTATTTCCCAGGAAATCCCCTTTATCTGTTTCTCCTCAACGATTTATTACCAGCGTCCAAACATCTTTCATTGAGTTACAGACTTGACTGAGTACACTCCCTCAGCTGTGGATATTACTAATGTTGCCACTGAAATGTAGTCTACCGTATTACACTGATCATCATTAGGCAGGGAAATTGTACATGACAGATACAGAATGCAGTATCTGTGCATCATTTGTCTGTGGTCTGAACTAATAAAAAACACCGTTTTCTCTATTCTTGAGTGCTGTGTGTAACAGCTTTCATATGGTGTTTAGTAAATGCCACCATATTGTCAATTTACCACTCACTGTTTTTCTTTCACAACTGTTAAGATCATGTTATTTTCTTCCTTACCTAAGAAAAGCTACAGGTAGATACAGATAAATGACACACCTGACAAAACCAGTCGAGGTACACCTTAATGTTGGCGCTGAGGGCCATAATCTCCTGTTGACAGATACTGTGTTATCAGATGAGACACTGTTGGTGAGTTTAGTCTGGAGGGCTGATATCATCACCTCTCAGCCTGACAGAGCGGCTGTAAAGCCCGACTGTTGGACCTGCTATCTCCACACAATCTGAATTCCTCTTAACACTGACAAATTAGTCCAACAATGGGACTAAGTGGGTTTTAATGGAGCTGGTCAGTCAGGTGAGAGATATACGCCACTGTGCTATGCAATTAGAACATGCTACAGAAACTATTAATGGGCTTTAAATTATATAAATGTGTCCATATAGACAGTAATGAGAAGTCTGGTCAAAATGTGTATAGATAATAAAGAGGATTTTCTAAACCCATGAAGGAATTCTTTAATCCTCCACAAATTAAACACTGTTTGTTTGCTCTTTGCACAAGTGTTTATTTTGTCTCTCATTAGAAAAAACTAAATGGTAGCAGGCCTACATGAGCTGTATTTTAGTACGTGACAGATTACAATGGGCATCCTATCCAGGAGGTGGCAGTGTTCTCTAACAGATGAACTCACCAGCACCAAAACTCTGCAGCACTGCCTCCCTGCCAAACCTCCCTGCCACCACCTCACTAAACAACACTTTAAAGATGAATTTATGTCTTGTTAGCTTGTTTCATCTTTATGTAAGTGTTGTCTTGGTTAGCGAGCAATGTGACACATATTATGATTTGTCTTTGATTTTTGTGGTTCGTTTCTGTTCTGTTTGTAAGTTTTAAAATTGAAACATTCATGTGTCGGCATATAACATTTTTGCCACCACAAAGAAAGCTGGATATTTTGTTGTTGCACACAGTGAACTGGTGAAGTTCTCACTGTATTAAATTACCCCCCGTTGAAAAATTAAAACCTTACGGCTGCAAAATTCTTTGTTTTGCATAAATCCAGAAAAGCTTGGGGCTTTGTGTAATGGCATCTACCCCGACCACAATGTAGACACTTTCAGTACAAGAAAAAAAAACTTCAAAATTAGCATCACAACACCATCAGTAGGAGATTATGCTATTCTGAAATTATGTTAGATATACAGCACAAATTTTGAACTAAGGCACGAAACAAAGCTAAAAATTAGGTTTCTTTATGAGGTGAATCACAAACGGGTATCAATTGCATTTGTCTAAAAATAGATCACTGTTTGTCGACATTATCTTCAGTGGGATGACACTAATTGTTTTCATGTTAAAGAATCACACACCAGAATAGAGCAGACATTGTATGATTAAGACTCCATCTGCACAATAGTAGGCAGTGCACACTAGTATACAAGTAACTATAAATTATCTTAGGAGTTTGTTGCACTTAGCCTGAATGCCTCCTAAGTCTTTTGCTCCCTGAGTTGTTTTTCCCGTTTGGTGCCCTGTGGCACTTTAGTGTGGTTTCTCTAGAGAGGCATAAATTTGGCTCTTCAAGGCTCTCTGAGCATGAAATACCACTGTCTGCCTTTGCATGCTCAGACTAGGGGCTTTAGGCTCGAACTGTGGTGATTCTGTCTCCGTGTATCCAGCAGTGTGAGACAGGCCGGTTTCATGGGATTGGCTGTGCCTGTCATAAACTGAGAGGAGCATGAGATGTGTGTTTTTGTGTCTGTATCACCACCAAACGCAAGAGCAATGCCATGTCAACTTTCTCTTGAGGAAAGGCAGGTGATAAAGTCCCCCCCCCCCCCCCGGCCGCCTGCACAGACATCGGCAGGTTGTGTAGATGTCTTATCGCGGCGGTCGCGCTTTTATGGAGGTGATGTCAGGTGGCACAGGTTCACTGGAGCTTCCTCAAACACAAACAGCAGCTAACAGATATGCCTTGAGAGGCCTGACCTAGAAGCAGCTGATTGTTGGCTTTGAAATTATTCAAAATCACTGTGATGGGTTTGTGTTTCAATGTTACCTCATGGCTGTGAGGAGATGTTCTGTAAAATACCAACTTGTCCTCAGTGTTGTTACTGTTCTGGCATCACGCTCAAAAAGAATTCTTTCATTGCTGAGTGGCCTGATTTTGTATATTGGAAAGTTACAGTACAGGTTATGTTAGCTACTGAGCTATTATTATTTTGTCACCACTGGGTGGTTATGTGATTAGTTGTGGTATTCTTTTGCTGTCAAGAAACTCAGATTGTTTCAATAGCTGACCTATCATACATTTAAGTCATTTGCCAATTTACAATGACATATACCATTACCCTACTTTCTACAATAGACTACACATATTTTGTCTTTATGGAATAGACAGATGAGAAGACTGACACCACTCTCGTGTCTGTGCACTAAACTACAGCTAGCAGCCAGCTAACTAGAAAGACTGGAGACAGGGAAACAACCTGGCTCTGTCCAAAGATAACAAACAGCACATCTAACAGCACCTCTACAGCTCACTAATAAAAACATTGCATCATTTGTTTAAACTGTAGAAAAAAAAAAGAAGAAAAAAAAAAAACTAATTTAAAAAGTTTTTTTGGTTGGGACAAGTTGTGAACCAGTGGAGATTCAACCAGGTAATCTGCTGTAACAGAGTTCACCTCAGCCTGCAGCTGCTACACATACCAAAATAACACAACAAAACTAGCTACTTCACCTGATATTACTACAAGGTTAGCACAAGGTCTAACCGCCTTGGATGTGTGAAACCCCCTGTGCCGGAATTGGGGGTGTTTCCTACCAGTGTTGCCGGAATAGTCTGACTCATAAATCCCTATAAAATGGCAATTTATCATCTTTGGACTTACATTTAAACAGAGCAAGCTTAGCTGTTTCCCTGTTAGCTTTATATTTACAGTACAGACGTGAGAGTGGTATAAATGTTTTATCTAACGCTCAGCAAGAACGTAAATAAGCTGGTTGAGCATTTCCAAAAATATGGAATGTTTCCTTTAAATTTTAGCCCTTATCTGTTTAGTGGGTCATTAATATGTTGGATCCCTCTGTCTCAGTGTGATTGTTTGTTGTCTTTTCCCAGCCTCTCTACAGTGCTCATCTGTTGGTTCTTAGGTCAGAACCCACGGGTCCCCAGAGGGCCATAATTGGCTCCGTTAGTGATGTTCTTGTTTGCTGGGCTCTTGTGGCTTCTTCGACACTCTCAGCCTATGGCAAGGCCTCGTTTGGTCAGATGTGCTTACTTTGTAGAGGAGCCAATCACCAATTCATTCCCAAAGCCTCAGAGGTTCAAAAGCCAAGTGCATAATTGCCCCTTAAATCAATCTGCAAATTTCGCGGTATCCGAGCTGCAAACAGTTGGCCTGGAATCATTTATTCGCAAGGAATGGTTGTCCATGGTATGTATTTAGAGTCACAGAAAATACTACAGTGTCCTGGAGAAAATTACATTTGAATCAGTGAAGATACACTGAATTATGGGCCTGTGGTTTACATACATTTTACATTAAGCTTAGTCCAATTCATCCCATTTGTTCAACCTTTATGGGTATCATTGTGTTTTTGTGGTTCTGATGGTGGTACAGGCCACACAGCAAGAACTCTGCATCTCCGAGGTTTCCCCCCATAGTTTGTGAATTTCTCCCTCAATCCCTCTTCGTAAACTTCAGTCAGCTGCTGCTGTGTGTGAGACAGATAGTCAGAAGAGGCAGACAGTGCGGTCGCAACAGTGTCACTTTAAAAACAGATAGGACTCGTCTTCCTAAGTCTCTCCACCTTAATAACAGCTCCTCTCCGCTCTCACACACACACACTTTGAAGCCTAGGGCTTTACGAGTCCTTTTTGAATGCAGACCGTCCTGCTTGCTCCTTCTCACTCTGTCTCTCTTTTGAGTTTTCTATCTCCTTCTTCCTCTCTCTGTCTCTCTCTCTCTCTCTCTGTCTCTTCACTCCTCCTCCTCCTCCTCCCTGCTGTATTTGCAGGCAGCTTTAGTGCCAGACACCCTGAGGCAGCGGTAGCGCCAGCGAGTCTTCCCACCTCTGTTTTTGTGGTGGGAGATGACATGTCGAAGCTTTGAAGGGCAGGGGAAGGGAGGGAGAGGGGGAGGGAACGGGAAGGGAGGGAGGGAGCACATCACTCGGCGCGGAGGAAAAGCAAGGGACCCAGAGAGAATGTCATGTGGCCTGCAGTCAGCCGAGATTCTCGCTCTCTCTCTGTCTCTCTCTTTCTCGGACTGTCTATGTGGGCAGGCAGGAATGACGACAGGAAACAAACCCCCCTCCCTCCCCTCATCCTTTCCTAGCCTCCTTCAGCTCTTGACTCACTCACTCTTCATGTCTCCCCCTGCTTCACCACCCCCTGTTCCTCTTCTCCATCCACCTTCCACCTCTGCCCCGGCCCCGGTTTCTGTCGTGTGAATTTCCAGAACTACCTTTTTTTTTCCTGCCCCCCTCCACACCTCCTCTCTTTCGGTTTGACTGCCTCCCTGACCCACAGGCGTGCCCGTGCATCATAACTCACTTGGTGTTGAAGTGTGCTGAGGTGTGTTGAGGTGTGTTGAGGTGTAAACTGGAGTGATAGTGATGAAACATGTTTGATTTTAGATCCTCTGCCATTACTCATCCCTGTATCATGTGAGAGGAAAGCACCAGTGCTTTTCCAAAGTGTAGGTTCATATATATTTTGTGTTCATATACCTTGTGAAATTCATGTGGGCCTGCCATTATAATTACTGTTGATTTTGGTATGCAGCCCATCAAAATACCTGAAATGTGGGCTGGTCTCAGGTATTGCTGTTTATATTCCTGTGGTGGTGTCTGCCTTGTTTGTGTACCGTTGTGTATCAGAGCAGTAGGATTAGCACTAGGGGCAGACAGGATGGGGCCACACAAGAAATGATCAAACATCCTCCAGACATATCCACTGATGTATAGAGAACAGTCTAGCTTTGTTTGTCTGGGGAAAACACAAAGCTGATTTCTCCCAAGTGATAAATAAATGATGAAGGGAAATAGAAGCCTCGCTGGAGTTAAAAAAAAAAAAAAAAAGTTCCACTGACTGATATGGGCCTCTGGTGATGCTTCAACTGCCACCTACCCGTTCTTATGTGGCTGCCTTCTCACCTGTGTTCTTTCGGCGAACGCTCAAAAGTTACACATTGTAAAACATGCTCTAAAACAGACAGGGGACTTTTTGGGTGAGTAGCTTTCAAAGTGGAGACAGGCGATAAACCATCAGTACCCCGAGACGCAAACCACTTTTCATTTTATCCCGGTAGGGTGCCGGTGTTCAGAGTCTTGTTCTTTTTACTGTTTGGATCAACAAGACATAAGGATCGATACTTGGGAAAATAGCCTGAAAATAAAAACAAAAAGAGTAGTTACCTTTTCTTAGATAGGCTCACTCTTTTTCGCGTGTGTGTTTTGTGCATGCATATTTATATTTGTGTCACCGTGTATCTCTCGCGATATTATCTGGGCAGTTTGAGCATTCTGGATCAGTCATCTGTTTCTGCTTTGTGTCTTGATTATTCAAGGTTCTGATTTCTAAGTAAAATATTCTGTGCAACAGTACACCAAAATTGACACAACATGACATTTTCAAGTACCTGGTTGTGTAACATCATCACTTGCAACACTATTGTTTGGTTGATCACAAACTGCTGTTACAAGTGCAGTTTTCTTACTTTCCATGAATTTCTCTCCCAAATACCCTTACAGTACAGTATGTGTGTTAGCTAAAGAAAAAATGCTCCACGGCCATAAATGAATGAGCACATAAGTTTGCCTGCCTCTTTTTTCCCCTCTGTCTTTCTTGTTAGTCTAATTTTCCGCCTGGCCTCCCCTACTGCTGAGGTGCTGTTCCTCGAGCACGTGTGTTGAAGCAAGGTCGAGAGAGCCAGGCTCCAAATCAGGCACAAGACTCCCAGTGTTCCACTGTTGAAGCACTCTGCTTTTTAACTCCACAATGTGAGTCCCAAGCTAGCCACAGCCACTGTGTATGTGTGTGCGTGTGTGTGTGTTGTGTGTGAACATATATAGCCCTCCCCTCCCAACTTCTAAGCCTATAGAAATAGCTTTGGTTGACTAATTTATAGGCTCTCCATGAATAAGTACCTGAAATTGTGAGTCAGAGGCTCAGGCACAGTTTCAATGAGCCATTTTTATTTCATCTTACAATCATACCCACCAATACACATAGACTTCCCAATAGTAATGTATACATGTAACTGGTGGAGGTGGGCCCAGATGTACTGGAGTTTGACAAATCTGAACACACAGTATTCAGGAGCTCTTCTAAATTGGTTCCATTCCTTGGCTGTTGGTCATCCCCATTGAAAAAGAGTCTGACAACGCTCAAATTTCATGCTGTCATTATAGACCATCATAAAAATGTCAAGTCTTTGGGAGGATAGTCATCTTCAACATAACCTGTTCTGAAAGATAGACCTACAGCATTTTGCTAAAATAAAAAATAAATGGTGTTGGGGGGTAGGGGTGGGGGCGGACCACACATCAAAACCTCACTCGATTAACACATATGGATCTGACATTAATCCTGAAGGTTTCACTGAAACGCCTAATGGAGAAGCTACATCCATCTGTCTTAGTCCTCAGACGGAATATCACCAGGGGTCTGGAAATCTGGGCATAACCACATAAAACCACCAGCGAATATATAATAAATGGCTGTATTTCTCCTCCGTGCTGCTTTTGTCTGGTCAGGACACTCCATGAGAGCCTGCCAAGTTGTGCATCTACATTTGGGTTTGGCTGTTTCCCCTCTGACATGGCTAAGCCGGGCCAAACCACAGGAAAAGGAAGCGAAAGGTCCTCTGAAGAGCTTATAAAATATTGTCAGTAAAAATGGCGGCGTGATAGCAACATTCAGTCCCTCTTTTTTCTAAAACAAAAGGCCTTTGAAGGAAACTGCAGTTGCTGCTATTTTGCTAAACCCACAATATTTCTGTTTCGTAGTTCATTTGTGCTTCTGATAGTGCTTTGTGTTTCCTGGCAGAGACATTATACATGATATGGTGTAATGACCTCAGAGAATGGTACATTGATAACTGTTTCTAGCACTACCATGGCATAGTTCTGGTTTAAAATTACCTGTAACATCATTTAATATAAATATTATCAGTACTATCATTGCAATGACTACAAACTGCACATTCGGATCAGGTTTAATGTCTTGGAAATGTACATGATAGACTGCTAAGTCATATATGTTTGTTATAATTTCTCAACCAATGACTCTAGTTTCTTCTGTTTCAGCTACCACAGATTAAATGATGTGTAGTCAAGTGGGATTGGAACTTCCTGGTTCAAATCCACAAGGCAGCTGGGAAAAATCTTACTTGGACACTGGCACAGGCAAGACCCTTAACTTCTCCAGTGGTGCTGCTCAGTTGCTAAAAGTCTAATTAGTTTGTGGTTTTCCTAGACATTACTAGAAAGCATTTAGTGGATTAAGAATATTATATTAAACATTATATGTTCAAGAACAATTATTTATGTCAGGAGTCCTATTTAAAGAAATAATTGTACATTTTGATTAATAAGCTTATTTACACTCTGAGATCATGTGAGAGCGCAGTATCAATCAACTGACTCCCAGCAAGAGAGTGAGTAAGTCTATGTCAAACTATTTCTTAAATTACTACAGTTTATCATTGCAGTGGTTGTAAACTAATTTGTCACACATAGAACTCCATTTCAGCAGCACACCAGTAGCAATGTGAAACTATCAACACCGTCAGAATCTCTCGAATAAAATAAAAACATTAAGAAACTGTGGGGTGCCACTTCAGTTCTTAAGTACCAGTAATCCGAAACCTGAAATCTTTTCCACAACAACTGCAAAATGGCTGTTACAGTTTAGTCAGAGCACCATATACCTGCAGTGTAAATGCCTAGCCATGAAATTGGTGATATGTGGTGGTGCTGGTGGTAAGGACCTCTATTTCAATGTTTTTCCATCTCTTGTCCGTGGAGTCTTGCCCTCCCAACAAACACTCAAACACGCATATATAATACAAACCAATGTCACAAATACTTAAAGTCAAACTAATCGCCTCCTACACAGATACAAACCAAACACACAAACATGCACCACACACATCCTCCCATCTTCCCACGCTCTGTCTCTACCCTTGACAGTGTCTGCGACAGAATATAGCTGCATGGGTTTGTGTGCATGGATGTGCGTGGAGTGTCTTATGTTTCTCCTTGTAAGCAAAAGAACACATTAGGAGTGTGTTTCGAGGCCGTAATGCATAAATATATATATATATGTAATGTATGCTGCAGATTTGTATAGTACTGGTGTATACACATTGTATCTAGATGTGTAGAAAAATTTTGGGCCATGGCCAATACTTCCACCAGTGCATGCGGTATATGCACGCATGAGGTGTGTGTGTGTGTGTGTGTGTGTGAGGGCTCGGTGTTCCCATGTGATGTGTGCGGAGGTCCATCTGGTCACCCCTGCCATGCCGTGGTCCCTGTGAAGTGCTGTCAGCGTGGCCGTTGTGGTCTCCCGTGGCGACGGTGGGCTTGCTGCACCGCACTTCCAGCCCAGGCAGTCGACCTCAGAAAAGGAAATTTGGGTCGCTCAAATGGAGGGGTTGCTCCCGAGCTATTTACAGAGCCCTCTACCGGTCCAGCGCCAGCCACGATATTCCATATGAGAACCAGTGTGTGTGTGGTGCCTGCGGTGTGGTGTGTGTGTGTGTGAGTGTTGGGGAGGGCGGGGGTAGGGGGGTAGGATGGGGTTGGCGGGGGTAAGGTTGCTCGGGTGCGTGTGTACGTGCGTACATGTGCTTTTATGAGGAAAGTACAGTCCACATTGCCTGCAGGCACGTGTGCCGTGTCCTGGCATCCAAATGTATGTGTATGTTCTGCTTTTTAAAACCCATTATATCCTATTATCGGAGACTGTGACTTTCACTGTAACCTGCAGCAAATAAAATAATTAGCAACACAAGCAGACAATATATCTTTAAATGCACTGCACTAATCCTCCTCATATATGCCTGCAGAACATAAAACCACAAGCGCATATGCCATGATCGAAAATCATAAATCACTGTCGGATTTATGGATGCTGTATCTACAGGCGTATACGGAGCTGAGATTGAAGGTATTTTCTAACCTTGCCCTGCATAAACATCAGGGGCGTCATGGTTGCTGATCGTGGCCGTCTGATGAGGATGTCTGGAGGAGGCGCGGGCCTCAGTTAATAAACCTGCTGCTAGGCTTTGGACCATTAGGATCGTGAGCATTTTTCTCTTTTGATGCCCATCAATTGGGTTTAAATGGTTTTCTGGTTGAATCTCTGCAGACTTGAAATAATGCTGAAACAGGACTGAATCCATTCGCCAAGGCGCAGAGGATCTGGTGTGCACATATTTCAGTATGTCGTCACATCACGCCTACTGTAACAATATCGCCATTATTGAGAGTTAGGAATCAGTTGACCCAGATGAACATGTTTGGCATGTATAGTACGTGGAAGTATTTCATGTACAGGGCTCAAATGACGCCTTGCCTCGATGCTCTTGATGTATCAGAGGTAAGCAAGTAAACAATCCATAACGCCCGACTAAGATGATTACATACCCAAGAGACCTCAGCATCTCTCAAGTCTCTATGTGTGATATTAGGTTAAGGTTATTTAGGCCGACCTCAGGAAAGCAAATTACAGTGCAAGAAATTGAAATGGGCTCTACGTGTTTTCCTGTTTCTCTTCAAGGATATATTCCTCAGAGGCCTATTAAATTTACAAGCATGACCCATCAGGAAGGGCTCTCAGCAGAGAGAGGCACGGATGGGCTTATGACTTTGTCTCTGGCGCTTGATGGGCTGTGTCCTTCTTTTCGCCCTCAACTGTATTTCATTAGATTCAAACCAGGTAATCAGGGTTATTGAGTTGTTTCGCTTTCAAAGAAAAACCCAGCATGGTAATCATTCACCTTGGGCACTCCTGTCGTTTAGTTAATGCTCAACATGCATACCAAACTCGGCTGGTTTGAGTTCCTGAACCAGACCCTCTGGCTGATCAGAAAACCTCACTAGACCAAAGGTCTCTGCTGAACAAAGAGGCAGCCTTTAGAAGAATGAAGATGATCCTGCTTACTCCTCAAGTGTACCTTCAGATGTCTCAACCATAATTATACAGTCGTTACAGGTACCCTGGCATTACTTCTAATACCAGATGCACACATGGCTCTTCACTTTATCAAAGGTGCTACATAGAGTGGCCTTCTCGTACTTCAAGACTGTAGCTCTTCGAAAACCATTTAGCTGTGTTTCAGTCTTTTACCAAGGGTACACATTCTGGCCCATGTGTAAACATCACGTAAGCTCGGAATTTTTTGTGACATGGCCAAATGATTGAGGTGCTGGCACATAATGCTGTGTACACACATATATGCATGTTGATACCTCCTCCTTCAGGTATACTCATCTACAAGCTGCAGTGCGAAGCGTATATTCTTCCTCTACAGGTTTAGGGGCCTACTGTACACACTGAGTGTGGGGAGGAGGGATGTCTTGCTGCAGTGCGGCTTGCTGGTTAATTATGGTGTGACTGCAGCTCGGCCGCCTAAGTGTTCAGGTGGGTCTGGCACAGGAGGTCTAGCCACAGACGATGGTGGCCATGAAGTCAGAATGAGTCAAGAACACCCAGCCGGGGTTTGGAGCATTCCTTGCATTCCCTCCCATGGCTGCCTGCCTGTGGATGTGTACAGACAGAGGCAGAGAATATGTGTAAGCTATGTGTATGTTGTGGGGGCCATAAATATGTGCATCCAGGATGCATGGTGATGTATCCAAGCCCAAATTTTGCAACATCAGTGCAGAATCCATCCTGCAAAGAAGCAGCTGTCCTTCTCTCAGAGCTGGACTGAGAGGGACAGTTCGTCCTTGATGAAGAAACACTGTCACCAAAGAAGCGGATTGTGTAACATATAAGTAACTCTTGAATGATTTTGACATTCTACATGTGATCTAATATCTTGTGGACTGTTTAAAGCAAACAGGCTCAGTTTCATATGTTTTCCCAGTCGAGAACAACTTTGTCCCTGCAGGCAGGCATGAAAGAGTGGAGTAAAAATACGATTTTCTACCGTACACGGTATAAAAGAATTATCAGATATCGACTTTTTAGGGGCAGGAATGATTCTCTGAAACCCAAGCCTGATTTAATAGCGACCTCGCGCGACAGAGAAGTACCTTGTCTTCAAAACTCATTCATATAGTTCACAATCACCATGTTTTCACGTTTCCTCTCTATGAGTTTATTTTAATATGTATGACAGACGGGCAGCAGGACAACACATGCTGGGTATAAGAGACAGGAGAAAAGATTCATTTATGCAAGAGTTAGCATAAACCTTTTACATACGTTTGGTTTTTAAAGATCTTTGAGAATATTCCAAATGGAACTAATTAAAGGATCTGCTACTTGCAGCAACATAGCTGTTAAAACATTTTCACATTAAATAACCTAAAGATCCAGTTCTCATTTAGCAATTCTGTTAACACTTCATTTATATGGTTGCGGTTTCATTTTCCTTATCGTTTCCTTGTAGTTGTGATGGAAAGAGCTATTCTAACTTGATACTGTTATGAAGAAAAAACTATTTAGACCCAAGTAAATATTCCTTATTTGCTAAATATTGGTGTATACTTACCTGTTAACAAATTTCCCATTGTTGCACTGAGCTGTTTAACTAAAAGACACCAAAATGCAGTTCTTTCCACAAAACCTCTAGGTAATGCATCAGCAAATAAGAGTATTTACCCAAATTTCCTGTTCTCTCTGATCTGAATGTGAACTGTACAGTTTGTGTGTGCAGTGTCAGAGGCGTTGAGGGTGTAGTAAGGAGGTTTGGGCCTAATACACACACTGTTACTCATGCCTGTGACCTTTAATGTGAGTGAGTGGCCTACTTCTTGGCTGACAAACAAGATAAGCCCAATGTTATGGTTTGTGTCACGGTTATATTATTCTAAGTGGAAGAAGTTAAGTGGTGAAATCTTGGTCTTATGCAACCTGGTCCGAAGCTACACAGCAAGTAATCAATGCTTTTTCTTTTAAGCATTTTTGTGTGTGTTTAGAGCGAGACCTGCTGTGGGCACAGACAGGTGAGTGGGCCGCCAGAGACAACAAGGAAGTCGTGCAGCACATAAGCACACCAGATCCAAGAAGCAGGCTGCATCATCATGGCTGCTGTTTGTACTATCGTGGCTCAGGCAGTTCTTTACAGATCTCCACATCTGTGTCTCTCTGCTGCAGTGGATGTGGCCTTTTTCAGCCCAGCCATCTCCAGCTCACCTGTTTTCAATAAATGTGCCTCGTAAATATACTTTCGTGTCAGTGTCAACATATTGACATGTAGTAACCTTTCTCATTCAGCTTTCATAAGTTTCACAACTTTAAAGAGGGCCCTTAGTTATTTTAGCTCTCTTGATGTTGATATAAAAAAAAAACTCTGTACCGAGAGAACCTCACATTTGTCTTCATGTGTATCATAGTCAAATCTATACAACTGCGTAAAGTGAAACTAGTTGCTCCAAAAATAGCACCAAAGTGGGAGAGAGGCCGCAGGCCCTATTTAACTCTCCCACAACCTTTATTTGTGGGCTGGGAGAATAGGGTATTTATATGGGCTGTGTGGTTTCTCCACAGTACAAGTGGCAGTGCTTGAGCTGGGAGGCGTGCTGGAGGTTTATGGAGGGGACACTGGGGAGGCGGGGACATGAGACCCAGCCCTCCTGAGCCTCTTACAACCCTGGCAGTATACCTCAAATACCGCACATTTAACAGAAACATGACTTGTACCTAATGCTTGACAGTCAAATTACTAGCCTTAGATGTGCCGACACGTAAACTTCACAAAACTTTTAAAGTAGATCTGTTAATATTAAAATACTTTATGCATTTCAAAGTATGAACAATTTTTCTAGGCTAAATAACCTCTTTAGCTAATTTAAATTTTAATGAACTCAATTTCAGTGTTTAGAAGGTGAGTCAGTAACTTTGAGTGGTTTGTGGGCGGGCTTCTCTTTAGATCTACTGTACTATGGTGCGATATAACAAGTTTTCTGCAAGCGATCTTGCATACTGCAGGCCACGTGGGGAACAGTGGGGTGTTACGTGGATGCTGTATTGAATCTGGCATGGCCTCTGCGAGGGGAGTGGCGGGTGGGGAGAGGAGGAGGGGGAAGCAGGACTGCGGGTTCTGCTTTCCCGGGGGGTGGGTGGGGTTGGAGGTGGTCAGGTGTGGCTGGAGACCACCTTGCCTCCACAGGCGACATCCACCCCTCTAAGCACACACATGTACATGTGAGCACAATTTTCACGAGCATGCAGCACATAAAATATATACACACACACACACACACGCCTCTTTTTCTTCTTCCAAACTCGTCAGTACAGTGGATCCAGGAGAGAGTGGGCGTGTCAGGCGGGCAGCAGAGTAAGGCCTTTGTTTCGGTACAGAGCGTGGTGCAGCAGCTACATGCACCAGAGGAGGCTGGTGCACTTAAAGAGAGTAGAATTAATTAAACACCTCTAAACCCGGTCTGCATGAAACCAGATGGGGTAGTTCTTTTGGTGAGATGTAGACTTTTATTCTCATTTTTCCCTCACCACTGAACTTGCTGTTGCCTGTCTGTATGTCAAGCAGCTGAAATGTAATACTTCTTGAAGGGGAACATGTGAGCGTTCTCAACAACGTGATCAGCTTGTTGTGTCTCTGTGCTAGAATGACAGATACAAGTGGAAGAAAACAAACAAGTGAGCTGGTGCTGATGGATACACCTACAGTATTCTCAAACTATTACTGACACTCACGGTACATTTCACCCTCTGGCTTTGTGGGCATGTGTGCTATGTGACAGATTTCATCCTGTTGGTTTTTTAATATTGCCGACCTAGTCATCGAATCTCCTTGTTCTGTTTCCAGGCTTATTTCTTTTCCTCCTCGCCTGGATTTAGTCCTCATGTTGACAAAACAAATACTTCCGTCTATTCTTAGCATTGCAATCTCAAAACCTCATTTCTGCCCACGACACCAGGAATATCAGGTTTCAGGTGGAACAATGGTGCATTAAGGAGCATAAGAATGCTTTCAACGTGTTTGTGGTGGTGATCTTAAGGTGTATTGGTGTACACGGTGTGGTTTCATGCATAACTGAATAAATGGGTGAATTTTGTGATGTCTGGTAGATGTGAAGTATTGAAAATGCCGCTGGCTGAGCTGAGTAACATGTAATATAGGCTGACTGTAACCATACCTACGTCAGCTAAGTGTTTTCAGGAAAATATGATTGTTGGATCAGTTTTAAACTCTTTGAATCTGACTTTGTTTGTCCAGCCCACACACTGCGGTGTACTGGAATACAATACAGTGGAATATTACTATCATTCCCACTTGCATTTGAAATCTTTCATGATCAGAATCAGAATGAAAAACCTTGCGGGAAATTGCTAAGCATGCAGTTAGAAAAAAAGTTAAAACTACTAAATACGTAATAATAATAAATACAGTAAGTGAAGCCAGGAAAATGTACAAATGTACATGTGTACAAAAGTGAAAGTAATGTAGAGAGAGTCACAGTATGGACAACAATGCAAAATTGGTAATTCAACAAGTAAATTTTAACAGTAAATTAACTGTAATGTAGTGAAATGAATAATAAGTTTAATGTAGTTAATGGTAATTAGCTGAATCACTGATGGTGATTTACAGTTATTTTAAACATGAAGAAAAAAGTTCAAATCCAACAGAAGAGAACTGTATAATAATAATTGCATAATAATTATATATTACAAAATAATCCTCATCGAGTGCATTCAAGAACTACGTAAGTGTGTAAACTATCAAAATGCACATAATATGTATGTTTCTATAAATTACAATATATTATTGAACTGTTGAATATATATATAGTTTATATATATATATGGTTATATAAATATTTTAATTTATTTGACTGTTTTATCTGATCCAGTAACGCTGAGCATCCCTTGATTCTGCATGTTTTATTCTGTTGTATCTCGAGGTGCATGTGACAAAATAAGAACCTTGAATTGATGCTTTAGCATGTAGAAACATTTATTTGTTATACAGAAAGCAGCATAAATTGTAAATATTTATTAAAGTAAAGGTGCCTCAAAATTGTACTGAAGTACAGCGCGAGGAAATATACTCATTGTTATTTTACTGCTAAGTCACTAACATGTAGTAGAAATATTTCACCTTAGCTTCTGTGGGTTGACATGTTACCTCACAGGTTTGTCACCAGAGGCGTATGTGGGAACGTTTATTTTCTCTGGCTCTTCCTCTTCTCTCTACCGCAGTGGCAGATCAAATAGAACTGTTCCCATCACCTGTCAGAGGAATGTGCCAACACTCCATCCACATCAGCATCTCTGGCAGACAGACAGGCATAACTGTGGCTCGCTGCTGTTAAAGGGCCCAGAGGCGGCAGGGCCTTACCTGGTGAATTGGCTGGTCACAGCGTGTGCTCATGCACCAGTGCATGTGTGTTTGGTGCAGGTAGAACAACACACAAGTTTTTGCACTCATGTGTGTGTTTGCTTATGAGGCATTGGCGCAGCCACTGGTTCCATCATGACCCAACATGTCTTGCCCTGCTCAAGCGGCCTGTATGATGTCACGGTTTAGATAGGCGTTCAAGCGTGTTACCACCGACCTGGGAGAAAGAGAGAGAGGTTGCTTGTAGCTCAACAGGAATACTACCTGTAACCTGGGAGATGTGCCCTGCAGGCATGCACCCTAGGCGTTTCTCATGATTGTGATGGCTGAGGCAGGCAGTAGAGGCTTGCAAAAGTAGACTCCTCAGCAGGACAGAAATTGCTGGCAAATGTGGCGTCAGACGCACACCACTACGTCCGTGGGATGCTCTTTATGCAAGGAGGGTGTTACACTTAGTGTGTGTGTGTGTGTACGCAGCGTGCATAATGCTCATACTGTCGTGTGAGTGTATCACAATTACTGTTTGTGTTTGTAATGGCGCTGGGCCAGTGTCATGTGGTGGCGCTCAGGAGGAACAGAACATACAGGTCCAACCCTGAGAACCTATGAGGAACCTATGAGTAGGCGTCAACGGGGGACTAACAAGTCTAAGGGGCTTAGGCCTGTGACACAAACACCTACTGTGTCTGCTGTCTCTGTCACTGTGCTGGAAAACAAGAGCTTTGGTGGAGACACTGGATCAAGGGTACCCCTGGGCTGCTACCCAGGCCTGGGCTTTTTGTTACATATCTCGTGTTTGTTTTGGTTTTGGTTGTGTTGAAAGCGATACCTTGTCCTCACAATATTCCTCTTGTATTTTTCTCTCCCTTATTATCATCTTTCAGTCTTTTCTCTGATAGTTCCCAACCCCAAGCAACAGCAAGGTGGAGGCCCAGGAAATGTGAGGTAAAAGGTGTGTGAGGGGTATTAATCTCTATCAGTTTGGAGACAATGGAGGGCCTCTTGATAAAAAGAAAAGCCTCGTGTAGGTAGATGGGGAGGGCCTTTAAGTGGCGACTGTCATTGCGACAAACAAAAAGAAGTGATTGCCATCAGCTGTCATGAGGCAGAAGATGAAACACTTACTCCAAGACAGTAACTCCTACTGCTGCTTTTCTAGTTATGCCACACTAGAAAACCTTGTGTTTTGATCTCAGTTGTCACTGTTTCCTTTGTGAGATGAAGTGACAACAGAGGTGCCTTTGTTTTAAATTATTAATATTAGGGGCCTGTAGCATGTGCTGTATACCTTTCTGTGTGTTTGATTATACACACTTAATACTGCAATATGTTTGTGTGTGTGTTATCTGGTCAGTGAGGAAACGCTGTGCTCACATATCACATGCTCATTTGAATCCGTGGCTTTCATTATGCTGTAATTGTTACTTTCTCTTGTCAACAATTTACATTAGCACTGCATTTTAGCCCTTGCATATTGGCTCAGGCAAAAGCCTAAGCGAGGCGGGCTGATGTGATGGTGGGATAAGTAGTTTATGGGCCCTGAGGTGGCTATTCCTGGTCGAGTTGTGTAATAGTAATAGCAAGTTTCTCCGACTAGGGATAGTAGGCAGAATCTCTAGTGCCCCAGTGCTCGAGGGAAACCATTCCAGGTGGTAGAGTGAGGCGAGGATCAGCTGGTATTTTATTAACTGTGCCATTAGCTGCTCATTAGATTACCACACACTACCACGACAGCCAGGCTCAATTTCACCTTATATACGTTTTGCTGGAGAAAAAGTGGAATTATATTTTGTGTTGATTTTAAGTAAAAACAGTAGCTATGGAACATATAGGATGGGTCACAAACTTGGACAATCAATAATTAAGACTATTGGACATTAAATATCCAATAAGTGACATTGTTCTAGGTGTGGTGATTTGTGTTTCTTTCCAATAAGCACCTTTGGCTCTGGGCAAAAACAGGGTGGCACTGGATCTATTAACACATTAACACAATGTAATCAAATATTCACCTGAGATGACATCTTATTGAGTTCACGGGCGCTCAAGGCGATGTTCAATATATGAGTTTCCTCTATTTGTGCTGCCAGTTTGTAACTCTAGATGGACCCAACTGGTTTTTACCTTTTAGATGCAAAACAATTTAAACATGTGAATAAGAATATGAGATATGAGCCCTTTGAATACTCGTCCAAAATACATACATGAACAAACACACATTACCTCAAGGCTGAGGGTGCCAGATCATGCAGGAAGTGTCAAGGCTAATGTTGTAAGCCTCGACCATCTAGTGTCAGAGTTTGGATTAGTCACCTCTGAGATGTACGTGTGCATTATTTAGCAGCAGGCTCTCTTGTCACTTCAGCCCCACTACCACCACCACCGCTGTCCCTATGAGCTAGGTTTATAGCTCTGGTGGCTGGCAGGAGACACACACATTAATTAAGGAAATGGAGACAGAAAGTGTGCAGACCACTGACACTTACCTAATGGTGCTGTCACTGCTCCTGGGCCTATCTAATAAAATTAGTCATGGTAAATGTCAGTACACATGGGGATACGGATTGATCAGCAATCAATAGATAAAGTTATGGTCCATGTAAAAAGCTGATATTAGTCACTGTCACTGAGAGAGCAGCGGCAGGCATTGGCATGGAGGGAGGCGGAGGAGTCACGCTCTCTTGTGTTGAAAAGTTACAAAAGTAGTGTTAGGCCAGAGGGTCTTGAAGAACTAATGGAGCGGAGATGGGGTTTCAGAGTTGTAACTGAATTATTAAATATAATCAGGTTCGCCGTGCTCTTGTACAGATACAAGCATTTCGCGCTTTGTAGGAGCAAGACCCTGGTTCCTCTTACTGCAGTGGAAAGAAAACCAGCACCTGTAATCTAGGAATTGTAGAAGCGGAGGATCAGACTGCTGAGACCCAGGTATATTTTGCAGGATGTGTGTTCCTTCACGTGCAAAACAGGTGTGGAATGCTCAAGCAAAAGGATTTTGTTGATTATGCCACTAACAAATAATAAATGTTTTGTGTGCATGTTAATCTGATGTTTTTTAATTGTTAGCTCTTTATAAAACATTGTTATATTTTGGTGAAATACAGTTGACCTAGGTGAGGTCTCAGCTGATTAATACACAGTTTCACTTAAACAACCCCACAACAACCGGCCGACTGGGTGGCAATGGAAACACTAATTGTTAAATGCTCCTCTAACTTCCTCTATTTGCTGGGTTTTAATATGTCTGTCTACTCTTTGAGTGGTGAAGGGTGTACAGTGTTTTCTTTCTTTCTTTCTTTTTTTTTTTTTTTTTTTTTTTTTTTTTTTTTGAGAAATGTAGTTAGGTTGTGACCTGGAAAACCAGAACAATGACTTAAATAAAGCTGCTATAAGCTCCATGCAAATTGGGGAATAACTGCAGTCAGGTGAGCAACTTCTTTCACATTACTCCTTACTCATTTACAGTCCTTGTTATTTTAGCATTGGCCTGACAGTCTGCTCCAATAGTGCGTTCGGTCAATTTTATGATATACTGTCAAGATTTTTATTTAATGAGTCTAAAAATCATACACAGTTGTTGAATGTTACCTCGATTTTTCTCACGTTGGCGTGTTTATAGAAATAAACTGATTGTGATGTGTGTTTGGATCCCATTCTCCGGCTTGAGGTAAAAGCAGCAGCTTTCTTGCCATCCACCCTGAATTATTCATACCTTTACCTACAGGTATCTCAGATCTCCAGGAGGTGTGGGGCCCCTCAGCTCCTGTTTCCTCCCCACTCCCTTCGATACATCTACATTTTGTTGGCTGCTGTCTTCTCAAAGAGAACCACCTAATGAAGTGTTCTCTAATGGGATATGTGAAGACTGCAAACTAGAGACTTTTGGGACGAAACACTTTGCTAATGCCTCCAAATGACTTCCTAATCTAGTTTACTTGTCTGTCCTAACAGGTGCAGATGAAACCCTGTTAATATCTGTATGTAAATAACATCTTAAGCGTGTTTTGGTGATTGTGATCTAATGACTGGTGGTGACAATGAGGGAACGATGCGGCTTGCATAGTCATCTCTGATATTTACATACTTGGCCTGAGTCTTTGTTTGCTATTCTCTCCCTTGCACTGATGTCGGCATATGATCTGCTCTGTTACATAATGCAATTAGCACATTTAACTCTCCCTCTGTATTTGGGAATGAATTTAAGAGCTGTGGGGAGAGAGACACCTTTACCTTTCACTGTCTACCTTTTCTTGGCGGCTTTATGATGAAAAAAGAACCTGCCGATGACCAGGAAAATCAGGCGGCTTCAATATAGACGGTAACTCTGAGCCATAAATCATATTTTCAGACATCCAGAGTGTCCTGCAGACTTTCCGGCTATGTCAAGCCTTGTCTTTGTTAGCTCATAGTGTAAGTAGGGAGGGGGCTGTCTGGGCATACTCCTCCAGGGTGCAGTAATCCATCCCGTCCCATATCCTGTGTATTTCCCTGGTGAGGTCATGTTGTCTACTAACTGCAGGCCTCAGGACAGAAGCCCCCAGCCTGATGACTGACTGATATTTATTTCTGGGTGATATCACTGGGTGGCAGTGTTGAGCCAGAAAGGAGGATGATGATGGAGGATGGAGGAAGTGGGGAGGACGAAGTCTGGCTCTATGCACACACAGTACAGTACGTTCCTACAGACTGCATTAACATGTTACAAGCCTGACAATACAGTGCAAATGAGTACAGATTTCTGTCCTTAAGTTGTTCCCAGGCTCACGTGTTACTCCTGACCATCTTACCTCAGTTTCAAGGTGTAAAGGCAGCCCGGTGTACAGGCACACACCCCAACGTTTCACTGAGTGACCCCATTGTTCCTCAGGGCCCACACGAGACTGAGGGGCGTTGTGTGCTGTCACTGAATCTGAGGGACTTACCTGTCTAGCTGTAAGCCCAGAGGACAAACCCCTGTCTCTACTTTGTTATAGCATTGACAGGGGACAGAGGATACTTCAAGGGAACCTTGTTTCAGTGATCAGATGATGATGGTAGCGTTAATTCTGGTTCACAGAGTGTGGAAGTAGCGGCTGTCTGGCGCGCTTATTTGGTGGCTGTCCCTAAAAAAAGAAAAAGAAAAAAAAAGAATGAATGTTGAAATCAAGACAAAGGAAATGATTTGCTTTTGGTGTTTATTTTTGCATGGCTTCACTGATCAGGGATGAACCGGTATCAGTGTATTTTTTAAATCTCAAAAATACATTCCATATATCCGCGATCTTTCTCTGTCGAAGTCCTGACCCTTTGCACACTACATAAACCTCTCTGTCTCAAGTCGTTCTGGAGTGGAACATGCAAACTCTCATAATGGCCCGCTGTTAACCTCTGCGGGGCTTACAGGTCAGGGTCCAGCTGCACTGGGGAGGCCGATTCCCCCTGGCAGCTCTGTGTTTACTGGCACAGGCCACCCGCCCTGTCTCCACACGCCACACAGCAGGGGAGGGGGAACCTGAGACACACCGACAACATGATAGACTGTTGATAATGATAGCTCAGTTCTCTGGGATCAAATGTTTATTCACAGGATGAAAACACTAGGTAGGCAACAAAACTGGAGCTCAGATGTTCCATAGTAGCAGACTGCAGTCTGAGCTTAATTTAATTGAGCTGGTACTGTGCAAAATAAAATCTGTTTCATCGTGCTCACTACAAAAGCGGGCTCTGTGGGTTTCCAAGCAGGGTGGCATTTGGGCAGAAAGTGAGCACGCCAAAACTTTCTCACATAGCCTTAGCAACATAGCCAGCAAATTAACTCCTTCCAACCCCAGGGGTAAATCAGAGCGCTGAAGAGGTGGGGCAGGACTTTTAAACTATTTGAAAGATAAAAAAAAATCTGTATTATTGTGCCACAGTTTTAAAAACGCCTGATGAGCACAGACACGTCTGAGAGGAAATGATCACGTGATCTCATTAACATCTGTGTCTGTAAGCATTGGACAAAAGAATTTGTTGTTTCAACAGCAATGGTAAGTATCAATACTTCCACTGCTTCCAACACAAATATCATGTAATGCTCTCTAACCCTGAGCATGGAGAGTCAACCAGGAAGCAAAGCCTCAACAATTCCTAAACACTCACAGCAGGGCCATTGACCTTCTCTGGCACCCAGTCAAGGCAGCAGATGGGAATCTTTTAAGCTGCCACATCCACCCACGGACAGGGCATAAGGGGTGGGGGGCTGCGCCCGCGCTGATGAATTGAACCTGAGATGGAATAAAGAAACTGTCGGGTGCTCGTAGGGACTGGGCTGGGTTGGAGTGAGGGTGGTGGCTGGCAGAAGAGGCGATCCTACCTATGGTGGAACAGTGAACCCCCGTCCCTGAGCCCTGCTCTCATTTGCCTTGCACACACACACACACACACACACATGGGCCCAGCCCCCTCCACCTGTCATTCTGTCACTTGGATTGGGAACCAGCAGGGTGCCTCCATCCATCCCTCCCTCTTTCACCCTCCTCCATCTGTGCACCCCTCCTCTTTCTGCTCCCATCCCATTGGCCTGGGGCTGTACCTTGCTGCACCTATTTCCTTGCCACCTTTTAACCTCTCTGTACAAACTTCTCACCTGTTCTTTTCATTATAACAGTTGATACCGACATAACAGTCATTTAAAGGATCCATCTCCTCAGGTCTTTTACATTTATTTGCCCCAAAACTATTTTTTTTGTTTTTGGGCCGAATAACTAAAAACACGTTATACTTGGCGTGAGCAGCATCTGCTTTGTTTGGAACCGGGTAAATAATAAAAATGCAAACAAGATTAACAGAAAGTAAAAGCCACCACAGTTCTGCCCACACACTCTTTGATTAACAGAGCAGTCACTGGGGAACTGCAACACACAAACACCACAACTGCTTAGCATCAAAGATGGAACTATAATGTGGCATTAAATGGAATTTCTGCCATAATGCAATGCAAAGGCTTGTGTGCCTCTGACAACGTATGATCACAACAAGCTCTGCTTTTGCCATGCTTTTAGTCATACAAACCCTTTAGAATGTAAGATATGCCATTGAAGGACTGTCCTCATGTAAAAAAACAAGCCCATAGGTTATCTGCCAGCAGCTTATTCACGACTGTTACATTTACTGTTAGGTGACCTGAAGCCATGATAGGTGGGGCAAGGAAATGTCAGGTGACATAGTCTGAAGAGCAGCAAAGGTGGGGTGGACTTTCACAGGGAGACCGCTGTTGTTTCCATTGGAATGCGTCATTGTTGTTTCTTTTATCCATGGCTATTTCCACAACCCAGTGTTTATTACTGTATTCATGATGGCCGAAAGTGCTCTAACCTTTATAAGCCATGACCTTTTCTAAACCTAACCAAACAGGACCATCATAAAACAACTTGCGTGTTTACTGTTTGTAACCGTAGCTGAGGAGTCCAACTGTGAGGCGTTGTTTCTAAGGGAGTGGCTCATCACCACAAATGTCCTGTGGTTATTTAAGTTGAAGCTTGCTGTTTGTATTCATGCTATGTGGCAGGCGTTAACGTACTAACACCAGCCTAAGAGCATATTAGCATTAGTGATGAGTTGAACTCCTGCTTATTTACCTCTGATTCAGTCATTGTCATCATAGAGCTGCATCTTTGTAGCTGCAAGAAATCCTGTCACTTCTTACAGATACATTTGTATTGATCAGAGATGGGACTGTTTTTAGGCCTTAGGGTTTGATCAAGCTAGAACTAATATCTGCTTTGTATCAATTCCATTATTTTCATCACTCTCATCAACTTTATTGCTTTTTAACCACAGTGTATTAGGTTGGTTTAAATTTCCCACCCAGCTTTGTGAAACTCAACCAAACTGAACAGGCAACTCCCTCACTTCCCTTAACAAAAAACCCTTCATAATTTTCCAGCTGGGACATAACTTTAATAAATCGTGAAACTACTACTGTGTAACGGATGACTGTGGCTGTTGGTGCAGCCTCTGGAGTGTAGTTGACTTTACGTGTCAGTTTGCAGCAGCTGGGAAGAGCATACATACATGGTTAAGTTTTAAGCTAAATAAATACTTGTTAGAATAATAAATAATGTTTGGTGGAGAGTTGACAGCAGTGAGTCACCCTGTGCATGCGGTCTGATTCACCTCAACTGCCAAGAGGAGACAGCTGCTGAAACCTGTTGTGATGAGCAGAGACAGTTAGCTGCATACAGGCTTCTCATTTTAAACATTTAAGACTTTGCTTGCAAGTACAGTTAGAGAATTTGAACAGAGTTTCTATCCTATAAATCTAGGAAGGATATTGTCTTTACACTTATTTGTTATGGCTCAAAGGCTTTATGCAGAACTTCAGTGTTGTACATGTTAACATTATGTGTCTACCTGTGTGTGCAGCTACCTGGGGACTGCTGTTTTGCAGCCTTTTAAAAAGTTTCTATTAGGATTAAAAGAGGTTCGCGATGCACAACCACTGCTATTTCCATATAGGCGGGAAGAAACCTTTCCTCTGCTCCTCACCCAATCCTTGACCCGTCAGAGATAGGTTCGCGCACTCCATACACACACTAACACAGTCCCACAGGAAAGCCACACAGACAAAAACCTCATACTTAAACAAATGGGTCGAGAAGAAGAAACTTCGTTGACAAATTCAGATGTGTTGTGCAAGACTTTGTTTGTGGTTTATGTGGTTATCTGAAATTCTAAAGTTCATGGAGCCTATACCCGGCAGTTCATGTGTTTAGAAGTGTCCATTGTTGGCACTAGCTCAGAGAACCAGTGAGAACTTTGTACCATCACTAGGAAGTTATTATTGTAGGGTTAAACAATGCTGCTGAGAGTCACAGTAGTCAGTTGACGGTGATACACAAAGCACAGTAACAGCAAAGCAACAGTGACCCTCTGCTACTGTGATTCTGCTTTGGTTTTTTAACGGAGTGTGAAAGCAGGCTGCATAGTTTTAGTAAGTGTGTGTGTGTGTGTGTGTGTGTGTGTGAGAGAGAAACAGAAAGCACCAGAGAGGAGGGCCTATTCAAGCAGGATGCATGCCTCAGAACAGGCTGCAGGGCATCACTGAATGACTGATAGGAGAGACCTTTAAAACAAAGCTTCTAACACACACACACACCACACATTACATGGACACACACACCCAATCACAACACACACGTAAAAATATGTACAATCCAAAATGAATAGAAGCAAAATCTCTGAAAATCCTTCCCTGCCTGTCTCCTCATCTTGTGTTGACAATTTTTTTTCATAGCAGTTCATGACACACGCAATCTACTGTAGCAACTATAATTCATACCGATCACTCAGAGACAAAAGCTTTCGTGCTTTGTCTTTCATTGATGCATCCACCCACTGGCACACAGCAACTAACCAAGTGTCAACTGCCATTGCAGGCAATGGGTGCTTTTCAACCTGTCAGAGACTTTTGTCTCAGTGTATGGATAGCCTGTGTGTGTGTTCTTGCATGCACAGTGCTAGTCAGACAAGGAGTAGGTTTTTTTTTTTTTTTTTTTTTTTTTTGGTGGCGGTTAGGAACTGTCTTATTTAAGTCCAAATGTCCTTGGTTGCAGATTTTAATTTCACTTGCCAGGTGTGGGGTTCAGACCCTCTGAATTCCAAAGCCGTAGAAACGTTCTCAGATGCTGTGGGGTCTATAGTGTGCAGGGGTTAGGTGTGTTGCATAGGGTGTTGCACCCGTGCAGGGTGGTGTGCATCTGCGAAGCGCTCAAGACAGACAGACTGAGGGAGACAGAGAGACGAGAAAGCAAAACCCAGACAACCAGTCTGTACGTGAGAGAACTTCTGAGTCTCTCCTCATGTGATCAGTGGCATTGAGGGTTGGAGACTTTTGTAAAACTGGCAGGGATTTTGAATTATAATGACCACAAACTGTCACCGCCTCTCAAACCACACGGTGTAGTGGATGCACATTAGGGCCTCATAAGTCTCAAGGATGGCAGCTTTACTGTAACTCACTGTGCTCGCTATTCCTTGAAGCCCCACACAATGTGTCCAATACTGTTCCATGTCAAAGGACAATTAGTCAGCTCTCAACTTTAATACGTTTTGTTCAAAGTGGTCAGAACATTCACTGCAGGATAATTCAAAAGCACCAGAGAGAGCATGATTTCATTCTTAAAACCTTCCCGTCTTTATGTGTTCAGAAAATCCAAAATGGCTGCCCCCCCCCCTTCCTTTCCCAGTGTCACCGGTGGCCTGTCCTGGCATGGCAGAGCAGAGCAGAGCAGCTTAGTTCATATACAGTGTGCAGGAAGTGATTAACAGTAAAAGATCAAAGGAGGTGGACAGGATAAACATTCTTCCCCGGGACTCTACTCCTCCGGGGTATACAGCACCACTTCCTCTTTTTACAGACTGACTGCTGCCTCCACCGCCACAGCACAGCGCACACATTGTCATCACATGAGGCACTGACCCACGATTCAGACAGAGAGAGATGGAGCGATAGAGAGGGAGAAGGGGGTGGGGTGGGGGGTGTTTATGTGTTGTGTGGGTGTGTGTGTGTGTGTGACTCTTGAGAGCTGAGGCAACATCCAAGCTGCATTTAGAGTTTGAAAATGATTATGTTGTTATGTTGTGCAGATGCAACAATCAGTTGAGGGGCTCAGCTTATGCTAATTTCCCATATGATGCTCTCGCTGGTGCACAGCTGTTGCGCTAAAGGACCGCCATTGGGAGTTGATTATGTGACCCGACCAGCTGCAGGTGTAAGAGTGCAGGCAGGAAGTGAAGGAAACCCTCTCTGATGTCAGCAGCGCTGGATATGGAATGCAAATCTGAACCAAAGCTGTGTGCAGAGTATTTTTGCTGCATGTGTGGGTTGAGGAGGGACCAGAAGGGATGAAGTATTTGTGTGTGTGCATAAAATCTCTACTGAATACCACACCTGATACAACTAATAAAGATGATCTATTGTACCATCACACTGTATATGACCTTTAACCGACGTGAATCATCCTGTAACCTCCGTGAATGTCTCTGACACTCTTGATGCGGTCACGCTGTGTTAAGCATTGTGTAACACACACACAATCGTGACTCCCTCTTATGAATCAGTTTAACACTGATGTTTAATCTGTGCACATCAATATCAAGGCCTTCTTTTGAATCTGGACTATCTTAACAGATGACAACTCCCCAACCTGAGGTGAAACATAACCTCCCTTTTGGGCTCAATGGATAGCAGATCTGAGCCCTCTAGATCTAAGAGACAATTATCTCAATTGAAGGCTGACTGGGAAGAACAAAGCGCTTCACATAAGTGGCAGGGGTCTTTCTTCTCTGGGTTTGAAGTTAATCCGCACTGACAAGGGGCTACCCAGGTGACCAAGTCTTGAGCCAGGTGAAGGACCTCTGTTATTCTCTGGACTGACAGGCTGATGGCTGAAAGCGATCCTACCACCGTGCGTATATGTGGAAAATGATCCAAGACATACCATTATGATCTGACTTGCCCTACGGCATGGCCAGAACCTGAAGGCTAAAAAATACAGTGTTTGACCTTGTTCCTTTGAAGCTTCAGTCTCGGGAATAATGTCTTTGTGGAGTTCGATGATGGCTCCAGCAGCAGCCTTGCCTTGCCTGTAGTAGGCACAGAACATCGAGTCAAATGTGGGTTTAAAATAATGAGACCTCTGGATGTGTGGCTTGCTCTTGCTGTTCTCTTGGATTGAGGGTCAGACATGTTGCCCATAATCAAAGCATATATAAAACTACATAATGATTCAGTGTCTTAACTGTGCCATTGTTCTCATAGTCAATCAAATTTACGAACTATGTTGATGATGGAGCGATATTGACTATAAGGAAATGGTGTTATACACTGTTTTTGTGTACTGTCCTGAGGTAACAAACAAAGAAATTTTCCTCCACACACATCTCTGTGGGAGCTTGGCACTTTCATTCACATATTGGTTACAAATACATTTCATTTGGATGATAACAGAGAAATGCACATATGGCTTCTAGTGAAAGACCACATTTGGCTCTCATCTGCCATTAAAAAAGCATTTAGTCTGATGGAGATGTTGTCATGTCTGGGGCCAGAGGCAAGTCCAAGGGCAGCTTCAAGCGTTTAATTGGTGAGGAGGATCATTGACTTGTCTGAGGTGAAAAGGTCAGTTTGGACAACCTTTTGGGTACTGGTACTAAGTTCTGTTTGAAGTTGCCAGGTGTGAAAAGCTTTACTTGTTGTTCTTGGGCGATGTGAACATCTGTGCCGGACTTCTAGCCAGTACAGAGAAAGATGCATGAGCTGAAGACTTTGAGTTCCCTTAAAACAAGGGCTAATTTAGAAAGCTTATTTCTTCTGAATTTGGGGAGGGATTAGAGATTATAAAGTCTTTGTGTATCCTGTACGTAAAATTTAGCATTCCTTCAGCAAACATACTATCTGAAATTCTGACATGATTCAGCCCTCTTTCATGGGAGTAGCTTCAAATATTCATTACACATTTTAAATAGCTATTTGTTTGTATAAAGATTTTAATCAATTCTTAATCTATTATTGAATTTGTCCCCCCTAGAGTCCTTATCGCTACTAGCTAGTTTCTATGACGATTTATAATCTTGTTACACCGTGTGAATATTCCCCTAGATTATCCTGGATTCTCCTTTTAAAGAGCTTTAAAGGTATCTTGGTTGATAAGCACAATCATCTTCCGACCAGGTCTGAGGCTAGTGTAGTGGTGTGATAAAAAAGCAGTGAACAGGGAAGTTAATTATTATATTATCACAAGCTGTAACATATAGCCTCAAGCTACAGTTTTAGATAAATGATATAATAAACTTAACTGTTAATGTTTTAGAAGTGTGAGTTTTCATTTAGTGTAGAGTGATGGAATTTGTATTATACAACTAACAGATTATGGCTGTTTGGCTTAATGTCATTAGCATTTTTTTATTTTTTGAAATGTAGATTTTTAAGTAGTTCCAATTTATATCATCATATTAACCCAGTGTCAACCCTTTACTCTCCAGCCCACAGTGGCCACATATCCTTGAGATTAGCATTAACTTTTGTCAATTGGTTCAGTTTACTCTGACGCATTCAGCTACTAGTTCAGTAAAAACCTGTCTCTATGAGCAGTAGTTTGAGTAATACTGATCCATTTGATTTAGTGATACATAAATCACTTATGATTTATATTTTCACTAAGTTTAAACTTTGGAAACAGTTGGTGCAACTCTATTATTATTTGTGCTTAGTTAAAACTCAGCAGCATTTTCTTATGATATAAATAGACATTATTTACTCACGCATCCGTTTACCCTGTGGCTATCTCTATGCCTGACCCCTAACGTAAACCGACATGGCTCCTTTCCCCAGTGATGACCCAGAGGGTGCAGGTGGTCCACATGGACACCTCTATATGGGTTCTGACCGGGTTCAAAGATTCAATTTCATTAGCGGCCTTCCTTGCGCCCCTAATTGCCCTGTTTATTTTAGTCCACACTGGGCTGTGTTGAGCTATTAAAGAAACATGAACATGAGCCCGTCGACTAATTACTGTTGGGCTAGCAGACCCTTTTCTGATTGCTACATATGCTTACCCACTCAGAGGAAGTCTCATCTGTCACCTTCACTGTCTCCAAGTGGTTTTTGTTGTTTATATAGCACTGCAGATAATTTTAAGTGCATGTTAATAAAGCGTCTGCTGGCTTGAGTGTAAAAAGTGGAAAAAAATGTTTTGTGGAAAGATGTGGATATAAAAAGCTATCTTCTAAACAAGATAATTTGGTGTAATATAGGCATATGTGAAAGCCACTATCTGGGAGGTTGTCTACCCAATGAAGTAAATCCAGAGCTCTACGATTCCTGTCACTCTATCTCAGTTTTAACAATAATAGCCATAGCGTTCTAAATTCCTCAAAGTCACAGCAAAGTGCTCACATGCAGACTGTCATTTCTGAGATACGAAGACAACAGATGAAATAGTTAGCTGTCACTGAGCCATTGCTGGCAAGTATCAGTAAATCTGGTTTGAGCATTTGAGAGCAGTAAGTAATTGGGTCGATTTAGACCTATTTGTGAGTCAAAAGGGAGGTTGAAATAATGCAGCAGGGCGGCCATCTTGCTGAAGTTGTAAAGAGTTTACAAAGGTTTGATTGCAGTAGGAAGCTGGTTGACTTGTGGATTAGCACAGATGGGTCTGGACAGAGAGAACGCGGATCTGTTTTAGTCGCCTGGGCTATTAGAGGTGCTGCAGACATTTGATATGGTTGAGATCTGTTGGTGGATAGCACAAAATATCACATATAACACTTGACACTTCAGGATGAATTCATATTTTTCCAATTTAGAATTTTAACTGTAGAAATACTGGATGTTAGTTTCTTGATGACAACACTTCTTGGTAATTTGTCAATATTTATGTGTTGATACAGGTCCTTTAACCCATTAAGTCCTGCTCCACAACAAATAGCCCTTTCATTTCCGCGTTTTCTGATATGTAGCTACTTGTTTTTTGGTGTAGATCCCTCAATGCCAGCTTATATTGCTGGTAACACACGTGTCAACAGTGAAGCCGGGCTTCATCAGGAAGGGTGTCTGGATATTGTCAGAGAACAAGCCCACCGCCTACCGCTCTGCCCTGATGGATTGGGTTTTCCGCCAGCACCTAGATGCACACAAACCTGCAACTTCACCACGAAGTGAATCACTGAGTGGGGGAAAATAGATATTCACAGGAGAGCAGTACATTGCTCTACTTAGACCCGTTAGGTAGCTATGATGTGATGTTATGCTTCCTGAGCAAATAAATGACTTTGAAATGACAAAGCGAACCCAAAAGGCAGACCTGTTCATAGTCAATATCAAAGAAATGCTTCAGTGTGAAGAGGGCTGGGATCTGGTGGTTAGGAAATACAGTTATATTTAGCAATTCATTTGCATGACAAAGGCTTACACTCTGGAAATGCTCATTTGTTTGACCACTGGGCACGATATAATTATTTGTTTTTAAACATGCAAAAACTATATTTGATGATGGTGTTGAATCTAACACAATCTGTTTTTATTGGTCTAAATTAAAATCTTTGGCTGCAGGTGGTCATGGACAGATAGTGAATGAATGGAACTACTGGGCACAGGCCCATGGGCTTCACTTACAACATGTCACTAGAGACCACCAGCTACAAAGAGACACAAAACAACCACAAAGAGACAAAAATAGCGACAGAGGATAAACAACTGTATAAGTTAAAAGCATTACTAAGGACATAAATTATTAGAAAAGGGCAGAGACACAAATCACTAGAAACTCAATCAGAACAGGCATGGCAAACTGTGCACAATAAACTCAAATGCCAAAATGTACACAGTTGCTTAGGAGTCCCTGAATATTTTGCAATTGCAGCTGCATAAACAAGTATTTTGTTTGCTACCTTTTGTTTGCTACCTTTCCTGACAGTTTAAGACAGTGTGAGGTGACTGTATTTGGAGCCTGATGGGAAGCTTGAGGCTAGTCATTACCCCGCTACACCTCTGTTGATCCCCAGGCACCGCCACCACCCAACTGCCAGTCACCTCAACAGAAACAAGAGCTTCTCCCTCACTCACACACGCTCTCGGACAATGTTCACTGTATCAAGAATAAACGTTTATATGCTTTACATAAAGGAATACATATTTCCTTTGTATTTGTGTGCATGTAAATTAAAAGCGTTTGTACATTTAGACCAGACTGATACCAACTGTATATAACACGACCACGAGAAAATGCCAATATAACCGGCTAAAGAGCAAAGATTTGATAACCTGGGGCTGACGTCGCGTTGTGGCAGCATCTGGTAACACTTTGTGACAGCGCGCTAACTGCCCTGATTTATCAGGGCTGGCGCTGTGGATTACTCTTTATCTCAGTGTTGGAATTTCAACCTTTCTGCTTTGTACGTAATTATGGAAAACTCAGGGTTTTGGTTTGGTCTGCTGGTGTACCCAGCTGTTGCAGAGATGTTAATATCTGGTCGTCAGGAGCTTTTTCTCGCCACTATTGCTGTTGTTTGTCTTTTCACCTACACTGTGGTGTGACTTTATATAGTTGAGTAATCCTTAAATGTGCCGTGCAGATGTACAGTAGATTTTGTTACAACCTTTTTAGCTTCCGTTTGTTTGGAATGTGTTACTCCTCTGGACACAATTATTGATCCTAGACATGCAGTGAGCCTTTTTGTAATTAGTCTTATAAACAGAAGCAAAAACATTCAGCATCATTTAATAATACTTTGAAAATGGTTTTGACAGGAAGTTTACAGAAAAAAAATGTGGTTGGCATATAATAAGATAATACCAAAGTGCAGATTGCTATTTTATTATTGGTACACTTGGGATTTTGCATATGGGAGCTGTGGTTGTATATCATGCCACCGCTAACCAGTAAAGCGGCCATGTGATGTCAGCAGTTGGTGGGCCACTGTTGCCACCAGACGGCTGTTGTGGGGCAACAGACCACCTGATGGCGCCTCAGCATGAACACCTGATGGGCGCTCCCATTGTTTTCTCTCAGGAGCCTTGCCCAGGCCCGGCTGGAGCGTTGGTTTGGGCAGCGCTTCCAGCAACAACATGGAGTCCAGCGAGCCAGTTTGAAAGCACAGCCATAAAATCACCAATCTGCACTTTTATGTTTGCTAACAGTCTCTGCTGCCATTGAGGAGAAGCCTCTTTAATGATGACTGCGTTCAATTATTATTCATAATAGGCTCAATGTGAAAACTGCTGTTTCGGTGCATTAGTTTCATTTTTGAATAATATATTAAATAATGAAGCATAAAAACCTACAAGGTTGTTGCAATACAGCATGAAATTCAAGACCTGAGTGTTCCAAACCCCAGTATCTGGTCCTCCTCCAAAACGGAATCCTCTCAACTGGGATCAACACCAGACCTCCCAGTTCCTCTACCTCCTAATCTTCCTGAGGAAACCAAGGTGGGACTCCTGGGTGAAAAATTCACTGTCCCCAGCATTCCTGGCTTGGCAGGGGGTGAGTTGAGAGGCTGAGAGGAGGGGCAGGGAGAGGTGAAAGCAAGACATTGTATGTCAGGGTGGTAACTTAGTTGGGTTTGGCCCTTTGGCTTTAATTGTTTTGTTATCATTGTTGGCCAGACTTATGCAGCATTCTCCTGGCTCTGCGGTGATGTCTTTTGGAGAAAGGTAGCAGTAAGGGGAAGATAATAAAACAGATGGGTTTTAAATCTTATGGAAACAATAGAAGAGGTATTTGAGCCATTTGGGCCCTTGCTTGGCCTTCAGGATATGAGCAGCTTTGCATGACAATGATTGTAAACGAACCGGAAAGCATTCAACGAGGAAAGATTTCCTAAATACAGAGTTTACCTCTGAAATCAACTAATAATTGATTTTAATGCCAATCTTAAGTTAGCTCAATTATTTCACTATGTTTACCTGTAATACTGCGGTAACCCTGCACCACTTGTATTTGCCTCCTCAGGGTGTCAGGTTTGATAGATCCCCAGTTTTATTGCCATAGACAGTTCAGTCCCACATTTTACGCTAACATATTTCATCTTCCACGCTCATCTTAAATTCACCTTCTGTATATTTCAAACAGTTATCTGCTCATCTTTAAAACTTGTCAAAGTCATGGCAAATCCTCCTCCTTCAGATGAGCTACATTAAAACATAAAGTCATTAGTTTTGCCTGAAGTAGCTGTATTGAGCTAATGGGTCAAGCTCTGGTCAGCTATTACTTCACCCACCTTCTGTCTTTTTTGTTTTCAGGTTTTTGTTATGATCTCCAGCATGAATCTTCTCAGACAGCTTTCCCGTATTCTGAATACCTACTAGCTCCTCCTAATGGTTTTAAAACAATTACAGGTAAATGGGTTGTTTACCTGGGCCTTCTGTCACTGAAATATGGATGTGTTGAAATTACTAACCCTATGATCAACGAAGGTACACATGTTTGTATAGGCGAGATCCAGTCATTCTGAAACATCACTACCAGTTCGTCATGTCTGCTAAACAACATGAATTCTCAGCTACGAGATTACTATCCTCCAAATTTATTGCTTGCTCCCCAGTTTCTCTTCTGACTTTTAAAAACTTCCCTTTTTTGCAACGTATTACAAATAAATATACTAACAGCAGAGCTGTTTGATTTGATTGTAAATTGGGTAAGCTCTCATAAGCAGGAGAAACAGTGTAGTTACTCAGCTGCTGCCGCCCACCACAGGACATATTTGTCTACATGCAGAATCTAAAGTAGCTATTTCTGTTATCTGAAGTTCCACGGAGAAAGACTTTCTTTTCTGCTCATTCGAACGGAGAACTGCCATAATCCATGAATAAAATTTTATTTTTTCATCTTTGGAGTCAGAGCACTGGGAACATTTTGTAGGAATTTTCTACACACAGTTGCCAGGCAGAGGTTTTCAAAGGGCCCTGGGGCAGATTGACTAATGAGGTCCAAGTTAATGTGACCAGGGCGGCTGAAACAGGCCCCAGTTTTGACATTATCGTGAGATCTCGCTGTGGCCCAGACAGGGACAAACCCACAGAATACATCACTGGCGCCGGTCGCGTCCGCCACAACGAGCTACAGACATAAGGAAATCTTGGAGAGCGAGACATTTGGTTTATTTCCTTATTTGAAATGATTTTCCCAGCTCAAATTTATTGTGCTTGTCACAGTATAAATCAATGTCGACTGTGGAGGTGATACATGTGATTATGGCAGATGGCAGTGTGGTTTTCATTTACCTCAACTGATGAGGCTACATTACAGAATATACTTGAACACCTGTTCCCTGGTCCCCTGTGTCTAGTTTGTTTTGTGCTCATGTTTTAACAAGACTGCTGACTATTCACAAGGGATGATGAACAAGTGATGAATTTTCTGACACAAATATCTTCATCTATATTTATCACTAACACAATCAATGATAGATTTCTAAAATGAGAGGCAAAAAAATCAAAGTTGAATTCTGAATTAAGAAATCCTCATCTTTCTGTAATGTGCAGACAAAACTGATTCAGCGTTCAGGTTTTCCATAACGGTCTTGTCCCCTGTGAGCAGTTTTGTTTCCCCCCCCTGCTTTAGCCAAACCCCCTGTTGTCAAACTGACAAACGACTTAAATCAGTAATTGTTTTACGGTTTCTGCAGATGATCAATTATTATGCCTCTCCAGCAATTTCCTTGGTTGATTTAAAACACAGCTCCCACTAGGTAAGTCATCAGAATATAATTGAGACCTAGGGAGCTGCACTGAAGGATGATTGGTTTTCAAGTGGTTTGGTGATGAGGTGGAGCCACCGGTCCTGCTGGATGTTTATCAATAGAGAATATTGTTAATTTCAAGCATACAGGAAACTTAATCTAATAAAGTCTCTCTAACATGTAGCACAACATCCTGATAAGGCAATCTTTGATTAGTTTATCTAGTTAGTACAAAACTCACACACAAGCATTTACCTATTTTTTTCCCTGTGGCAGAGGCCAGCCACTCACAGTGCCAAGGTGTGAGAAGCAGGTGTGGGAATAATCTGGGGACCCACCCAGTTTGCAGGGGCCCCTATTCACGCTCCGCCTAAGCTGCCATCCATTGTGTCCCAGTGGCTGAAGAGGAGCAGAGGAACAGGACAGACAAAGCATTGTGGCTGGGACTGGCGGGCAGTCCCCAGCTGGTGAGGAACAGGAGGGTGGAATGGAAGCAAGCCAGAGAAGGCGGCGGTTCCCACAGGAAGCAATCTCACCACATAGAGGCGACAGTATTTCTGTCTGTGTCTTTAATAGCTATGCCGCTCCTTTGGGGAGTGAAGAGTAATGATAAGATTCTAGGAATTTTGATTCTAGTTTTTCTCAGCAAAAGATTAATTATTTAAGTCTCCTCTGCCATGATCACAGTTGAGTTCAAATTTATTTTAACAAAACATTTGGTTGGTCAGTGTAGAGCTGGATATCCAGTCAATGCCATATCAATGTCAATACAGAACAGTGGCTCTTAAAAGATATAAAATTGTCATTGTGAGTTGTTACTGGTTCACTGTCTGTGATCCTGATACTTGATATTTCCTCTCAACAGTCCTAACAAGCAAGTAATACTTTTTGAAATGCTACCTTGTAATAGCGGTTATTTGATATTCCTGACATGGCCAAGCCAATCAAAGCCTGTGAAATGTGTGGAAAAGGTCAATTTGGTTGATAGGTTTGACTTCTGACAAGTGAAAGTGACAGGTGAGTGACATGACAAATCAAAACAAAGGTTTGTGGATGGATTGCTTCTGGCCTTGTGCGGAGTCTGTGGTAGTACTGACTGATTGTCCATTTCTATTTAGTGTCAACATTTCATACGGATGGGCTGTTTCCAGTGCTGTGTCATGACAGGAACATTCTCAGTGTAAGGCATGTAATGAAATGATGAGAAAACCAAAGCTGTCTGCCATGAAAGAACTGGGAATGGGTTCTTTTGACATCCCCACCAAATACAGTGGTTTCCAAATAACTATCTTGAAAATTTTGTCACCGTAGGATTAAATGACAAACAACTCTAGACTGAGACTGAATCTACAGCAGCTACAATGCACTAGCAGCTTCATGATACTAACATGCTGATGGTCAACTGAGTTAACGTTTACCATGATCATCATAAATGATTCATCGTGTTAGCATGTTAAAGTCTGCACCTTTGAAACGCACAAAAGTACAGCTGAGGCTGATGGGAGTGGCATTGGTTTTGTGGCTTCTTAACTGATAAATGATCTCTAGATGCTTTTATTTGGTAAAGTCATATTCATGATGTTTTGCCAGTTTCTCTGTGAGCATTTATTCCTCATAGTTATTCATCTCTGTAATGGGTGTTCCTCGAAGACCAGTTTAATCTGATACTTTTCCATTGTGTGTGTTTTATTGTAAGTATGGTGTTCAACATTTAATTGCAGATATGGCATCTGCTCCCTATATCTAAGCTGCATTCCTGTTTGGTTCCACTACGACCCAGGTGTTTGTATGTGTGTCTCCCTTTGTTGACTGTATCACCTCTAAACCCGACCACTTTGACATCAAAGCAGGGTGTGTTGTTCCTCTCAGCTGAGGAAGTGTCGGCAGGAGGCAGCCTCTGAGGCCCGTTCAACCCAGGGCCGGTGTAGAGCCACTAAGAGGAGGCGGTCAGTGTGTGCTGTAAGGCTGGTGGTCTGATGCTTGGACAAAACCATCACACACAACCTGAGAGAGAACTTGTTTCATGGCACCATCTGAGACTGCAGCTGGGTGTGTCACCTGAAATAGAAATTGTGTCTTGTTCCCAAAGGCCATGTAGTTAGTGGATGACATTCATTCACTGGGTAATATAATTTTTCCTCTCTTAATGTTTAGCTGTCTGCACTCATACTACATAAGCTTTCCTTTCTCTCAGACACAATACAATAATCCTGTGCTACTGTGATGCTTCCAAAACATCACTTCAATATGGTTTATGTTTAAATAGGTGGACCAGTTCTGACTCAGCGGAAACCTCAACTAGATTTGTCAAAAAACATTTGACTCTAAGAAAATGTCAAATAGATTTCCACCTAAATGTCCTGAATGTCCTTTTTTTTTTAAGGATCAAGTGTCTGCCTTTGCTCTGTCCAGTTGCATACCTGAACGACATGTAAGTAATAAAGTAGGACCTCCTTTGATCTGATGTCCAGCCAGGCTTCTCCCTCTGAGCAGACAATACTCTAATTCATTACTGGACCTGCCTCTTCAGCTCAGCCACTCTCGCCGGAAACTCTAAACTTAGGCCCAGACAGGCTCTTTAAAAAAAACACCCTCACCCCCTGGCTACAGGAATTGGCGGCTGGATGAGTCCACATAAGTCACAGTGGCCTGCATGTCCTCCTTTAGCCCCTTGGCACCACACCCCCTATCCCCTCAGGTGACAGGTGGATTATTGGGCATCAGTGTTCTACATTCTCTTGCCCAGTTCTGCTAAGCAGCTTGTTGACCGTGGGAAAATGTCACTAAGATCTGCAGAAACTGTCCACAGATTTATATCAGATTGTTGCTGTAAAGTGATTGTTGAATTTCTTTCACTGTACCACACAATTTTGAGCTTGACTTTGAAGGATAACACCGTAAAAAATCAATAAATCCACAACATCATATTTATTGCACATCACATCATTTTCAAGCATCACTTACACTGGGATGTGTTTTGTTGTTCAGCGTAATCCTTATTATGACCTCAGATGGACTGAATGGCTGGTTGGGCACTCAGGAGACCATTGAACCACTTGAGTAAACCAAAGAGTTTGACTTGTTCAAGAAGAGGATCTGTAGAAAGTGCTGATCCATAACAAAGTTTGCCCATGATTTTGTCTTGGTATCAAAGAATAGAGATTCAGAATGTGGGCGTTATAAAAAGAAGCCTCTGAGTTGTAAGGCCTTCACAAATAAGCGTGGCTTGGCTTGTTTCATTTCATAAGTATTTTAATTGCAGCTGCTTCTGGGATAAATCTCCCAGTAACACCAGATTCAATTCATCACCATAACATTATTTAAGTCACCACATAAACAGAGATATGCTCTTACATAACTTGATCCATGAGGGAGTTAAGCCCCTTGGGTGGTGAAGTTGAATGTGTCGGAAAAACCTGCACATCTAGCATCTCATTTTCCCTTTTCTCTGTCTTTTTCTCCTGACCTGTACCCACCTTGCAAGTCTGTTCGCCCACAGCTGCACACAGGGTCCCCGGCCCGAGTGTACAGTTTCTGTTTGACACCGTTCCTAATTACATATAAATGATTGATCCTGAACAGCAGGGAGGAAGCAGAGATGGAAGTCCTTGTTACATGATGGCTCGATTATGTCAAGTTCGGAACAGTTTCTGCTGCAGATGCGGTGAAGCAGGATACCTGCAATGTGTTGAGAGTCGGAGATTAGTTAGGCACCCATGTTTTGGACCGTCTCTCCCTATTAGTGGCCCTTGAGAGCCAACAAGTGCACAGGTGTGCCTGGATATCTATATGGCTCTTTGTTTGGACTAATCCCACACAACGTTTAAACCAGGCTCACTGCCCGCCTTTAAGCCGACACTGTGACACCTGGGGGCCCTGGCGTGAAGCAGAACTCCAGCTACTTTGTGAGGCATGATTTGGCTAATTGATTTTGGGTGGCCAGTCTGGGTGCCTGGGGAAAAAAGCACAAGAATGGACTGTGATGGAAGTTGAGGCTGCTTCCTTTATACATAGCATTCATGAACCTGCTGCAGAGCTCTCTCTCCCTTCAGGTGCAAAATGATGCTTAATACAAGATAAAGACATGCTTGGCCAAATCCATACAAAATAAACAGTGAGTCGGCCAGAAACCGCAATGCTTTACAGATGGGGTGAGAACTGTTTGCCTGCTCTGTCCGTAACAGCTGTTCGGATAGTCTGGGCTTTGACAATTGAACCAATCTGAGGCAGGAGGTTTTAACACAATCTTCTCCTCTCTCCTCTCCTGACCTGGCACATGGCTGTGCAGCTGCACCCATTGATCTACTGGGTTGCCTGGATACTGGCTGGAGAGATAGATTGGAGGGGAAGCAAGCTTAGTGTCCTCACTCTCCCCTTAACAGAATGCAAATAGCCCTCCACCACTGGCTCCGGGTGAGAGGGCCCCACATTTGCAAACCAAGGTCCTTTGTTATAGGAATAAAGATACATTTATTAAAAGCTCATGGAGGCACCGCCCATTTGATCATGTTTTTGTTAAATGTATTTGTCCATTCTAAAAAAACAATACACACACACACACACACATTTAGCAGTGCAGCCTTTGCTCGTTTTATTTTTCGTCCAATAAAGAAAAGACAGCCTCTACAGAGTACTAATCCCGTTCGTGATCAGAGGTCAAACAGATATAGACGGGTGAGGTCATGACTCACGCTAGAAAAAGCGGGACTGTGAAGAGTTAAGCGTGAGCGTATGTATCTGTCTGACTTTGATCTCTCCTCAGGTAGCTCTTTCATAGCCATCAATCTTGGTGTGGAGCTGTTGGGCTGCTCTCCCTCTCAGTCTTGAGCTTGCCAGATTTGAGACTGTCTCCTCGCCTTGACAGAGCGCTGGCGCGACATATCGAACAAGAACACAAACCCCACACAAGTCTAAGAAATTCTCAGAGATTCTCTTTTTAATTTTCCACTTAGCATTAAAGTTTTATTCTCTATTATTATCAATTCTGTTTTACTGTTTTTGTAATTAAAGTAAAGAGACTGGTGTTGATGCAGGGTAGGAATACAGGCAGGCAGGGCAGAGAGAGGAGCATGTTTGGTGAGGTTCAAGGAGGTGGAAGCCAGGCAGAGTCTCTGTGGCTTTGATGTTTCTTGGCAGGCTTCAGACGGTCACTGACGTCTGATGATCTGGGAGGCACAAGTTTTTCGTCAGCCCATCCTGGCCCCAGTTGTCCTAGCCCTCAGTGACAAGCGGCTTTAATGACAAGGTTAAACACAAGAAGCACTGCAGCAAAATAGTCCACAGCCGAAGCTGGGGTCAGGGTCCAACTGCAGGGCCTTTGAAAGTGATCTACTATGACTACCACTTATTCTTGGTTGTTTTCTAAACAAGTCCTCCTCTTAATTGATAAGAATTGATCTTCATGAAAATTGTTTAAAAAGTAGATTAAGTCAACATTTACAAGATCAACAGTACATCACATGACTACTTGTATATTGCTTTTTCGTGACAAACCTGCCGGAATTATTACAATTATCTTTGTTTCTATGCTTTACAGAAATTTATAGCCTCTTTTTAACTCATTGTTTTGGTATTCTGGCACACAACTGTACTGTTTAGGTTCACTCCCACTGCACTCAGCGCCCGTTTCGTGCGGCAAACCTTTTCACTTGCAAAACTCTCAGCTCACCTCACTATACACTACACAATCAACGTGTGGCAAATGAACACAGTTAGCGACAGTATTTAGCAGCCTCATATTACTCTCAGGAGCCGGTGGAGACCAAAAACAGAGCAAAAGAGTTAGTTTAGATTAATCAGACATGACAACAACACAAACAAAATAATAAAACCACAGGCCCAGGGACAAAAAAAAAAAAAAAACAATTAATACACTCAAAATAAAATTATGAAAAATTTAAGCGATCAAGATCAAAAAAATTTGAAATTAAATTAGATTTATTTTATTAACGATCTCTTTATTTTACTTCCTGAAATTCAAATAAATATTTTCAGTTCTTTTGATTTGTAAAATTTCTTAATTTTGTTCTTGAAATCTTTCATTTTGAGTTAACCCTCTAACTTCCTTTAATAATAGTAATAATAATGATATTTTTTTGATGTTACATCACATCTTGTTCAATATTTTCTTTCATCAGAGTGTTATTCTTTACAGTCTGTAGAAGTACTAGGTTATATTTTCTTCATTTACAGACTTATATAATTAATTATTTATTTGTGTTAAAAGAATGAAAAATCCCAAATTCTTTAGAATCATGGCCAAGAAAACTTCAACCAATCCTGCTCCTTTCTCAGGCATTTTCATGTATGGTTGCACTGACTAAGTTCTCACACATGCTCCCAATGCTGCATGATGTGAAAGCAAATGATACATACAATGGTTACATACCTCTTAATATCAATTTGCCAAGTTTTTCTTTGAAACGCTGTAATTTGATAGGCAGCGGTACAGGCTGGGTGCTGTCAGACCATTGCCTCTTATTGTAGGTACAATGGAATTTAACGCAGCAGAGCCAGGGCTGCTTGTCAGAATGAACTGATCTCTCAGAGTTGTTCCCCGTGTGAAGAGCTATAAAGACTTTGACCTCCGCGGCTGTGCAACCTCTATATCAGACCAATATTAATTCTCTATTCAACAGATATTCATGTATAATGGGAGTTGTTGTAAGTGTCTGTGCTTTGCTGGAACCTGTTTTGACAACATTATAAATACATGTTTCTTTTGAAAATTCTCCCACATGACCATTTTGATGTGAGATAATGGTGGAGATTGTGTGCCCTCTGTTCTCCATGGTGCCATGGGTGACCCTTCCTGCCGCCCAGGCCTCCGAGGCTTATCATCCCCATGTCCTCTGGCATTTCAAACTGGCCGGCTTGCCTTGCACTGTTGCCCTGCAGACCACAAGGGGTTCCAAGTTACCCAGAGGGCAGGTAACTAGATGGATAATCCTTGGACCTGGTAAACCCTGTCTTTAACAGGACCTACTATCTAAACCTGGCAACCCTAGGCCATGTGTCAACATGTCATTGATTGATGCATAGGTGACTCCCTGGGCAAATGGTCTCGGTTAGTTGATATTTCCACCTCCTTCCTGTCAGCTCATCTGCTCCGAGAGAGGAAAACAAAAAATTAAAAGTCCTGCACTTCTCATACTATTTTCATGAATAAACATCTGCAGCTTGTGCAAACCTGTAGGCCCTTCTAGTGAGTTTATGAGACTGTGAATCTTTTTATTGTTTTTAGAGGAGATTTATGGCTAGACATTGTCTCTGCAGTCATCTGTGCTGGCTGTCTTCTGAGAGCCTCAGTTAAGTTCTTTGAAAGATTGCTATGGAATGCGATATCAGAATGCCTCTGGGTATCTCTCCGATGTATAAACAGACAATTAACTCAACTTCTTAGCAGCCCTGGCAGCTCCTGAGTGCACTACAATGTTTTGACCTCAGCTGAACTGCCATGCCATCTCAGCCACCAGGCCTGGCAGGATTCTCTCTCACACTCTCAAGAAGACCTTCTCTCTTTCAGCAGCCACTCCTCGCCTGCTGCCCTCTTGTCGCCTCACTGATCCGCCTGGCTTCCAGCTTTGTTTTCCTCCCACCCCTCCCTTGGTACTGGGGCAAGATTTACAGTGGAAAAATATAGTATATTTTTCCCATATTGAGCTGGTGAGTGGAATGTGTGTTTAGGCAGATTTTGCAGTGTGAAAAAAACTCAACGAGCTATAAACACCAAGGTAGACCCAGACTGGCTTCTTTGTTCCCAGATGTGGGTAGCAGGCACATAATAAGTCGGCTCCAGCCAATGCCTGGGCTGTAACCCAATACACTGCCACTACTGTCCCACTGCTTGTCCATCAGCTGGGCTCTGGCTGCATTCATGTGACAGGTTGCGTGATTTCCGCAGAATTTTTGAATGAGAAACTGTGTGTTCCAGTCAAATTGGTACAAATGCGCATTTGAGCCGCAACAGACAACTGAGGAAGGCTAGAAAAAAATTCAATGATGTATAATTTGAACCTGACCGCCGCTCTCTCAACAAGTATGAAACCGTTTAAATCAGATACTTGCGTGACACCGAGCTCAGGTTGCACCGGGCGGCTTATACGCGTATTACACGGTTAACGGATTTCGAACGTTTTATTTTTTTAAACCCCGGTGCCAAGGCCTCTCTATATTCAGCAATCAATTAAAGTTTAAGTCTAACAGTCAGCGGCGGTGGGTGATGTTGCTGTCACCCGCTGTCTAACAACAATTATGCCATTGATGAATTTAAAGCTCAGACAAAAGATGACCAGACACAGTCCGGCATTTCCCACGCAACTCTGTTTCACTTTTGGAGTCACTTTGGTTTTCGAAGAATTAATCGTACGTGTACATTACTCTGTTTTTGAATTTTATTAACCTACAACCGCTCGATCTGTTTTCCTCCTCTCTTTTAATTGGCCTTAAATGGTGACAAATACCTGATTAGTTAGGGAGAATTAAGTTTGTTTAAAAATTCAAACTGTCAAGGGTCTACTTTGAAAATTCCAAAATAATTCGGACCAAACGGTGAACATGTTGGGACATGACTGACCATGCATGGAAGACCTTTTTTTTTTTAACGGTAAAATTACATATAAAATATTGATTTTGAAAAAAAGTTGAGACAAATTCAAATGTTCTTTCCACAATTTAAACTCAGTTGCAGAATTATTTTCATCTTCATTTGCGTGCACTGGAATTAATTCTTTTGTTTTGTTTGTTTTATTTTATTAATGAAAGTGTTTTGATTTTATTTGTGTCATATTGCAGGCCAAAAAGCTAAAATAGATTTTTTTTTTTAAGAAATAAAAATAGACCAGGCTAACTGCAAACATGAAAAGTTTTGACAGAAACTTTATATTTTCTAAACAAACAGCACAAACATTAAGCAGACTTTAATATTTACAGACAAAAAATGAGAACAATCAATAGCTCAAATGCATAAATATTAATACAAAAGAATAATTACAGTTTATTCCACTTTTAAAACTGGGAAAATAAATAAATGAGTAAGTCTTAATTAGTATTGGCATTAAAATAGCAAAAGAGATATGTACCCATTATTTGATGAGTCCCTCCTACAAAATAAATCTAAATGAACATGATATAGACTACTCACCCTTAAAGCTGTCAGTCTTCGTTAATGTTATTATAGTTATTATATTTATTTTTAAAACCAAAGATTTAAATGATACAAATCACTGACAAATAAATCAATCTGTTTTGGTCTTATAGTCCATATGGTAGAATTATTTGCTGAATAACCTGAAGTCAATTACATGATGATCAGAAATAATCCAATTAACAGGTGTATTTCTTAAATCAGCTGAGGCCGGTGTGTAAACATGAATCACCATTTGTTCCAAAGACTCACGCATGGTGATTGCTGATCATGTAACACCGGCCGAACTCTCTGGGCCCTGGGGCTGCCAGCACAGGCACAACACACACATGAGCAGCAACATGGCTGCACTTGAGAATAGGGCGCTGGTCTGTGGAATATTAGTGTTCCTGTGTGATAGGCGCCTGGAGGAGAAGATGGCCGTTCATCCTGTGCGCTGCCCCTGCTCCTCCTCTGCCCCACAACCCAACCCTTCTCTTCCCTGAGGCGGAGAAAACAGTCCTTAAACGTAAAATCTGTGACTTTGCATTGCTTTGTTGGTGAAAGTACATGGGGATTGGAAAACAGGTGTTTTAACACAGTTGTAGCTGTTTCAGTGTGAGGACACCTGCTTATTTTTCTTTAACAGCAAGAAGAGCACTGGGACATGGACAAAACATTAACGCAGCATCAAAGTGTCAAAACATACAAAAAGTCAATATAAATAATTATTGACACCATGATGAAAATGTCTGGCTAGAAAAAGCAACTTCTTTAGGTATTTTAGTGTTTCTCACGGCAATACGCTTGATTCTGTGATACATTTTCTGGAGGGATATTGTGTCAAAGCCACCTCGGCTTCACACTCATCATAGTGTGCAGCTGCTGAAAAAAATGGAACATGCGGGCCTTTATTCGTGTCTAATATGTGGTGAGCTGAGCCTGTGATAATAAATCTGGCATCCTGTAGGAATTAATTGGACTGTCAGTCTGAGTCTGGGCCTCAGCCGGCCCAGCAACAGAAGGTTGCTGCAAAACATGCAGTAGGGAAAGATTTTGGCCGAGGCAGTTGCCTGGGAATGTGCTCTTAGTTTATGCACAAAGAATGCTGTCACTCTGCATCAGAGGCCTCGTGATGGACAAACTTGGCGTGTGTGTGTGTGTGTGTGTGTGTGTATGTGAGAGAGGCAGCCCTTCTTTTAGGCTATAAAAATGTGAGCAAAAATTTAAAATATCATAGAAAATATTTTCTCAGTGATCGCGAGGATTTTCAGGTTAATCAGAAACTCTTTTGTAGTACATTAAATCTCACATTAGACGGTGCCACAGCTGAAAATAATGTTTTAATACACTGATAGAATTGGAATGTCGCCTACTTGTCGACCAAGCAGAATTTCAGAAACTTGTCAATTATTACACTATAAAACTATTTAACAAACAGATATTATATGATGATATGTTCTGGAGAAAATTAATGAACAAGAACAATTTATTTTGATTTCTTAATGTCAGATAAAATTAGGCTAATAAGGTCTCACTTGTGTATTTAGACTGTATATACTCCTGCATTATGGACTGCACATGTCAGTTCCTTTATATCATATCCATAAAAGAGGATTACGCATATTGTTGTGAGCCTTGCCTCTAATTCAACTCAGATTTTGCAGTAATATATTTAACTTTTATTTTTGAAAAGTATTACTATTATAATTATTTCGCGAAGTTATTACATTTCTTAAAGCAGATCTATTTCTAGGACGATACAGCAATATTCATGTACACTGGCTTTAACACGTATTATGTGATGCTATAATAACTGACTTCGTGGCTTTGTAAATCAGACTTGAATAAAAAATCACTTCCAGTGACCAAATAATATTTATTTCATAATCTATCGGAAGGAGGTCCCTCCTGGCTGGGAAGCCGCATCTTGTATCATATGTTAATGGGGGTTAATGGGTGGAGCTCAGTGACGTAGCTGCGGATAATCAGAGAGCTCGCAAATGGAAGGCATTATGTTTGAACTCTGCAGGCAGGAGGTGTTGAGAGACATGCTCAGCTCACTCAATGATGTAAAGAAGGATCCCTTTCCTTTTTATCGATTTTTACCTCCTATACAGCTGTGAAACATGCACACAGCATCATCACTGCAGGGAACGTTTTTCACTAAGAATTCATTTGGACTTAAGTGTGGATTCCTTAGTTTTCCTCGCTGTCCAACGAACTCATGAGAAACACTCTTCAGAGCGACGGGTTTATGGACTCGCGTATTAGCTAATGATATACGAGGTTTCATGCACCTGACGGTCCTGATTATAGATCCCTCCAAATCAGCCTTTCTAGGTTTGTACGGACATCCGACGCACCAACCTCCCGGACTCTCTTTGTTTGCAGTTTCATAGGCACGCTGCGGGCATTCCCAACACGAAAGTCCTTTTCCTGGCAGCGCGTCCTATGGCCGCTCTTTGGGCTACGCCTACCCGGCGCGGTTAACACTCATCCCCCGTCTGCTTGCCCCTACCAACTGTAATCACAGCAACAGCAGCCTATTCCCGTGATTCGACAGACAGGTATGTGTGGAAATCAATCGAGCCTGACTAAATTATTTGTGTTAATAATGGCTGTAAAATTCTGATTTGCCATCATGCTTGAGCGCAATTACGCACAGGGCGCGCAATTTCCTGATATTTTCCTGCTGATAAAACAGTTCACTTGAGGGTTTTAGTAGTTAGCAGCTGAGTCATTATTCCTCATATATTGCTCTTAAATTAAAATTTTAGTAAAGACATACGTCAGTAGGAAGATTCTCCTCAATCATATGTCCCAACAAAATTGTTCAGATTCCTCTTTACCCACTCATGTTATATAATGAGGCAGATGGCGCCATTAATTTTATTGACCATAATTTTCTGTAGGTTAGTCCAATTATAGTCCATATGACGAGTTTACCTCAAGACTCTTTCTCTTTTACCCTTATTGTTTATGCACATTAAGAAAACAGAACTCCTCATCTCTGTACTGAGCACTGATTCTCTACTTTAAAAACGATTCTTTTGCATTTTGTGTTGCTGTAGTGTGAGAAGGGATCATCGTGATCCGACGTATAACTGTTGTCAATACCATAGAAAATCTTTCTAAAACATCACAATTTCATCAAAACCATATTCTGGTCATTTGTATCTGTGTGATCGGATGATTTGAAATGATAAAACCCAAAGTTTTTGGCTTTCGGGCCCTGACACTTGTGTGTGTGTGTAGCATACCGTGCAGGGCCTGAGTTAAATAAAATCAATCATTCGTGTTTTCTGCTTGTGTTTGAGATGGTTGATTCTATTTTCAAAACACCTAGTAGTCTATGGCGACAGTAAAGACTGTTTAAACGTGACATCTATGACTTTTCCTGTTTGTCTTGGATGAAGATTTAAAAAAGGCCATCAATCAGCTCTTTTTAAAATGTTTCTGTCTGTTTCTGAACTTACAAGATCGAGAAGTCAGCGGTGATTGAGGCAAGGGACATTCGTCTAAATGGCAAAGACGAAGATCCGGAAGCCTCGGACCATCTACTCAGCTTGCAGCTGCAGGCTCTGCACCAGCGCTTCCAGCAGACTGATGCCTGGCCTTACCGGGAGCGCGCCGACCTAGCAGCCAAACTGGGGCTCCCATGAGCTGGTGGGCCTTCAACTCTCCCTGCAATCCTGAATGGATACTGGGAATGTGCAGGGTGGAGAATCAGAGTATATATGCGTACATTGGCTTAAAATCAATAATAATAATAATAATAATAATAATTTAGGCCGGTAAAAAAATAAATATTCAACTGATTTTAGTTTTAAAATACAGGCCTGCAGTATTCTAACATTTGGTGGCTTATTACAGGCACTATGGCTTCATTCTTTAAAATAATAATTCATATTTAAATATCTTAAATTAATCTAATTAAAAGAAGTGCCCTGAAGCAAAATATCACAACGATAGAGGATGTTGTCAGGAATTATTGAAAACCTCTTATTTGCGCATGTTGTGGGGATCACACAGCGCTTCCTGAGATCAAATGAAAAAACCAAATAGTTTGTGATTTGTAACTCAATCCTTTAATGCATGCCTTATTTACTGTGCTTAATTTCATGGCTGTATTTCTTTGTCAATCCTGGTCATGAAGTGTTCCCTGTAGGAATGAGGCATGACCGCAGTTAAGATTTTTTAAAAAAGTCATTACAGGGCACTGCAAAATTATAGGTTGTGCAATAGTTTGTTATAGTTACCTCGTGAAAATAAAGCAGCGCCTTGAGGTGTATTTCATTTATTTTGTTTCTTTGTCTTTTTCTTTCTTTTTTGATATTTGTTAGTTATATTTTACTTTCTTGTATATGTAACGGCCCATTAACATAAAGACTGGTCTCGTGCGTACAGTATATTAGAATTCATCTTCACACCCTATACACACACATGCGTGGAGGCTGTTACACACTTGCAATTTATCAAAATTAAATGTGTTAGAAACTTTTGAATATTAAAATAGGCAGTATGGGCATAATGTCACGTGCATCTGTGAACATATTTTGGACACAAACAGGTGCATTAGCAGACATCAATTATCACTATCAAATGGGACAAATGAGGTCTTAACTCTCTCCTCTCTCTCTCTCTCTCGCTCTCTCTCTCTCACTTTCACAAAAATGACTCAGTTGTCTGGCTTTAGTTTACAGTTTCAAATAAAGAGATAAACATAGATCCACTCTGTCATCTGAGCTGCCTCCTGCCATTTTCTTAATCCCTCCTTGATTACCTCAATAATTTCCTTCCACTTATATGCGGCCTTTGGTGTTGCCGTTAGCAGATGTTTATGGGTGATTCATCAGGCACTTTGGTGCATTTTTTATGAATATTCACACCATTGTTCTGGTGTTAAAATAGCCATTTCATTTTGAATCCTTGAAATTTTGCTTATGACCCACCGCCGCGCTCCTGGGGCTGTTTTCATTCACAATACTCTGAGCCTCGGCCTGTTGCTGTCACACTCATGCATCATTGGACTCATAAAACAGCAACAATAAGAGGGCTCAGCTTTAATGGATTACAAGTACCACTCAACCATGAGGCTTCATGGATAACAATACGCCAATAACAGGCCTGGGATTTACAAAAACAACACGGAAAAGATGAGAGTTATGAGGAGTTTTCTTTTTTTATTGTTCACAATATTCACTTCAGGCCAATTCTGAAAAGTCTGTTGAGTTTAATTGGGGGAAATATGCTCATAAAAAGCCATTCGCAGTATTATTTCCTTTATATTGCTGCTGATTGTTGACCGCAGTGACAATTATGTGCATTTTCTCCTTTTAGGTGAAAATATGGTTTCAGAATAAGCGCTCCAAGTATAAAAAGATCATGAAGCATGGCAGCGGATCAGAGGGAGAACATCTCCACAGCACCAGCTCCATCTCCCCCTGCTCGCCCGGGCTGCCCCAACTTTGGGAGGTTTCCATGGCGAACAAAGGAGCCTCGATGCACCCAAACAATTACATGAACAGTTTTGGTCACTGGTATCCAAACCACCACCACCCTCACCAGGACGCGATGCCCAGGCCTCAGATGATGTGAGTTGAGTGGGTTGTGTGTTTTTCTTTTCGGTGCCAGGTGCTCGGGCCTGGAAGAAGCGCACTTGCAGGCTGCACTGAACTCATTGGTTTCTCTCAAGGCCTCCTCACACGAGAACGGAACTTTGTTTAAATGTGTGATTAATAGAACTTGTTCATATTCACTGTATTTCGTGTGCGTTTGGAATTATAATTTCACTGCAAAATCCTACCAGGCATTAAATGCTTTTTTTCTTTTTTTTTTTTTAAAAAAAACATAGATTTGTTATAATGTCGCTGCAACCTCTGTTGCACGGCCTCAACTCACTGACATGTGGATTATAGTGTGTGGAGTTTACTAAGAGACTCTGGATAAAGGAGCTTTAAAAAATATCTTGTGTGCACGGGTGTATTTTATTAGTAACAGGGTTTCAGCTGCATGGTCCAACAAATGCTACACGAGCGTTATTCAAATAAATGTCTGCCGGAGTGACGTTATTATGATTAATTTGTCCTGTGACGTTTGTTTCGGGAGCTGCTTCATCCGTGAAATGTTTTCACTGTCGAATATTGATTTTAATAGATGAGAGTTGGGTTTTATTCACGAAACTGTTAAAGAGCAGCTGACTGCTCACACGAGTCCAGATTAAAGACAACCGGGCTCAGCTGTGAGACGCTCATGAACAAAGACGTTTAAATGCATTCCTGATCTATGAATAAAACTCGGTATCTCCGGTTTAATGTATAGAGATTGTTGCTCAGCCCGTGTGATGATTCATAGCTTGGATATCAGCTGTCTATTGTCCATCAACACGTCTGCGTTGCTATTGAGAGAAATCGTATGCTTTGTCAAAACACTGGAGACTGATTCCAGTTCAGAAAGAAAATATTGGTTGCTTATATATTATCCACTGTTAATTTTAGAGTCCGTGCTTTAGTAAAAATACTTTCAGATTAAAACCAACACAGTCCCTCTATCCTAAAGGGAAAAAAGTAGTTCCCAGGATGGTGAAGCACAGAGATGTGGCACATTTACGCACGGTGGCTGTGCTCAGTCTAACTTTAACTCTCTGGACAAATGAGCTGTGTCATCACGTGCCTTTCAGATTGTCCCTCTGAATTTCAAAAGTCAGAATTACAGCAAAAAGACAGTCTGGTATTTCTTCTAAAACTACATATTTCAAATATCTAGGCTGCGTCTCTGACATCAAATGGGACTGTAAAAGAAGCGCGAGGGGAACATCTGAGGCAACATCCTTATTTTTTCACCAGAGAGGGACTCATGCCGTGAGGAGAGGAGAGGAGAGAGGACATGCAAGCATGCATTTTAACGATATTCCCCCCCATGTGAGCTCAAACTCGCCGCTGTCATAATAAAATGACAAATGGCTGTGCTATCCCTCCTATAAACTGCGCCTGATTTATAGTCGTTTGCACTGATTTGCACATTCTGGCACTTACACTGTTTAAACACAGAAAATTAGTTATTTATGCCTTTGCAAACACTTTTGCCGCACTCTGGGCTGGCGCTCTTGATTAAATAGAGGGCTGAGCTCTGATTAATGAAGCTGAATAGCCCGTTAAAGACTAGTCTGTTGGCTTCTTTTTATCTTTTTCATCCATCACCCTGCTGCCTTGACTGTCTGGCAAACATTGAGTACGATTTGTCTGATTTCATACTCAGGGATTAGAAAAATGACTAACCTATCATACATGGATATTTTCTCCTAATATTACTAGTATTACTGAGAATTACATCTGTTAAAATATATATACCTCTATTACAGGTGCAGCTCTTCATGTGTGATGTCATTTTAAAGGGTTGTTACGTCCAGTTTTCAAAGGATTTCCATGCATCAGTAAGGAAATAGTTTGCAGGATGCATGCACAAAACTTAGTTTTAACCACATCAACTAAATATCAGTAAATTAACTGAACTTTAATTATGCATTTTCTCGATGAGGTCTGGCACAGTTGTTATTTTTAAGATTTTAATTACAGCAGAGCCACTGAGTATACTCTCATATATTACTGCATTCAAATATAACATGCCGTACCTGCTACTGACTATATTCAAGCAGCTATCAGCACCATATCGCTGCTACACTCAGGCATACAGGCTACATTCACTCCTGCCTTACCTCAATCAGAGAAGTGCAGCCTTGTTCAGGAGGTTTTAAGCCTGCAGTGGTGTTTCCCGTGAAGAACAAAGCCACACCAGAGCCCTGTGTTTTCACTCCTCTGAGCTGATTTTCTCACATAACGACAAGCATTGTGTTACATTAACATCTCCTTCTTTATATATATACACCCTCGTGCCCTTGTCCTCATTCCTGATGATTATGTGCCTTGTTAAACATGCAGGCCCGGGGAAGAAGAGGCAAGCATTGCTGAACCAAGTGACAGGGCATCAGGGAAAATTATAGGCAATTTCACATCTCCAGATTAGAATAATGGCTTGTGGAGTTGGACAGACAAGAGTAGGACCTTTCAAACAGGGGCCAATTATCATGCAGGCAGATTGAAGGGAGAGTGAAAAGGCTCCTCGTGTAATAGACAAGCTAAGAGGAGGGGATGGAAGGCTGGGAGATGGGTTGAAGGGTAATGATAAAGGCAAGGCTGACTGTATCAATGCTGTGGATGGTCTGGGGTTATCAGATACGAGGTGTCTGATGGGTTTTAATTGCAGGATAGCAATAAGAGAGAAAATAGCTTGTTATTAAATCCCAGTTGCTTTGAATGGGTGAACGGCGAAGCAGGTCTCCGGGGTGATTATTGTTATTAGCTTGAGTGATCTGACATCTCCGGTAATTGTGAGCCACATCCCTGTTAGAGAGAGTGAGTGCATGATTTGGTTTCATCTGAAGGAAAGGCTTGACTTAGTTTTCAGGCATGATGCACACACACACATTCACACTCTGGAGGGATTAAAAGGTGGAATACAGTTTGGCAGGCAGAAAGGCATGCACACACACTGAGATTAGATTCAAACACTGGATTTAAACAGGCCAGGCACACCCAAAAGATGAAAAATTAGGAAGTACAACTTTTTTTCCCCTTCATTTTCTGTTATTTCACAGCATTTTACAGCTTCTATTGACTGTCTTTTTGCTTTAACCCATGTCTAAAGGCCAAATGTTAAGATTTTTAAGTCAAGGTGAGCTCATGCCACAGCAGCACTGAGCCAACACCACTAGGAAGGCTTTATCAGGATGTGTTGACTAGCTGCTGTGAAGCATCAGCACAGCACAGCCCAACCCAGCCCAGTACAGCTCTGGCCTGAGGTCAGCCAGGGTTCACGAGTCCACAGCTGTCAAGGATGCCCCCCCCCCCCACCCCCACCCTTCATTTCATCCCAGTTTGGAGCAAAATGGACAGAGTGAGTGATCCTAATGCAGCCGAGGATGCGGCCCAGGCCCGGGCTAAGTGTCAGACAGCTGCTGAAGTCTTTCCATAGATGCATTTCAGTTCTCGACCTCCATCTCAACCCATATCGCTGGACCTCAGAGACAAGTGCTGACACCACACTGTTGACTGTTGCAGGAGGTGGGGAGCTTATAAGGGCTTACAAGGGCCTGGGCACTGGATCTATTTAGGGTGCTATGATGCTGTGCCACACAGAGATCATATTCAAGTTCAGCAGTTCACCTCCATGGCTACTTACACTTGTTAATGTTTAGGAGATGACATATATGGACATGTCTGACAGCCCACACACACAAGTGCGGCCCGTAGCGAACACACGTTTGTCTTCGGCACAAATGTTTCCCCTGACAGCCACGGCCGAGGGGCCACACACGCTGAGGGAACCACCGAGGGGAGATCACATGTACCCTTGATGAGATTTCATTGATATTAAAATGCAATAGTAGTCATGCTGCTTTTGTCAAATCAGCACAGTGCACTGACATGACGAGTGATGCTATAGACAACTGGTGTTGAGTTCAGGGAAATAAAGACATTAGGGAAATAGGATTAAGAGCTGTGACACTTTGCAGTTTTTGTTTGTTTGTTTTTTTGTTTTGTGGCAAAATGATGAGAAAATGTGTGTGAAGTTTGGTAGAAATGTGCTCACTGCATTTTTTTTTTTTTTTTAGATTAAACTGAATCTGACAGGTGTAAAAGATACCAGAAAGTGTACCAAAGCCTTTATGTTAAATTTAATATGTTGATTTTAATCCAACGTTTTTTTTTCAATATGAATTTCAAATTATTGAGATCATAGTCCAGTAAAACTACCACATGATTAATCCAGAAGAAATTGTGGGAAATATGTATTTTTGAAATAACAGGCTGCATAGTTGAAATTATAACAAAAGCCCATTTGAATCAGGCTTAAAATAAATCAAAATAAATTAATAATTTGAAAATAATGGCTAATATTAATTATATGTAAATACATATAATTTCAATTATATGCCTTAACATTCCTAAAAGGTTTATATTGTATATCATATATAAAATAATAGAAATAAAGCAACTAAAGTCAAATCCTGGTCATTTCAGGTGAAAAAATATTTGTCCAAAGAAAGTATTTAGTCTTACAAATATTTTTTTCTCTGTTACTTTTTTTTTCTCTAAATAGATTAACGATATGATGGTTACACTTGACTGTGATGTAGACGAATCTGTATCCAGAATTGTATTGAATTAAATAAGATAATTTGATCATTAGTAGTGGTAATGGTGGGGTATTTATTCCAACATATTTTCTTTTGATGCAAGTAAATAAAGAAAAGATTGAAATGATCCAATTTAAGAAAAGAAAAAATATCAGGGCACATTGTATGATTTAGAAGCCATCTATGAAGCTGTAATATTCTTAAATTACAGTGACAACACTAAGTTTCATACAGTAACACCTCCAGTCACAGGCGCATACCACTGTAGTTACTACAAGAGGTAGAAAAGGTTATTAAACTTCTAATGCCGTGAGGACATTTTCTTCTCGTGCGTAATGGCGCCTTGGTGGTCCATGTGGATAAGATCGTCATTAGCGGTTTGTCCTTCATGTAATTTTTTGTGCAGCATATTTAATAACGCATGGTTTATGTGGCCAAACTGAGGTTATTGTCCGCTGTCGTTAGTCATTAGTTTAGAAGACACTGAAAGAGAAGTTGGGTTTTTTTTCCCCAGTGTCTCATTGTCGATGTCATAACAGTCATTATCGGAGTAGCTGTCTTGTTTTTCTTGCATCTCTCAGCTAATTAATATCAGTGTATTCTCCAGGTTTCACGTGCGCCACAGTCCCTCCCACGAGGCTGTTGCATCACCTGGTAAGACCTTTTGCCTAAATTTTAAAAGAGTATGTTTTACCATTTATAATGGAAAATATCTTTAAATTCAGGACTAAATGCACGACATGAGATGAATGAGCAAGAGTAAAAACCTGCTTACTTGGGAGTCTTGGGTCTTTTTTCAGTAGAACTACTTTTGCCAAATGCAATAGAATGAACTCCAGTGTCTAAAGTGAAACGCTCAAAAAATACAAAGGGGTTGTGTTTTCTTATACCTTCAATATTTGGCAGCGTTTCTATCCATCCTGCTGTGCCTGTTTGTGTGTGTGTGAGCGCGCGCGCGCGTGAGATGCCCCTCAGGCAACAGACTTGCTTCACCCCCGCACGCCCCCACCCACCACCCACTCTCTCTCTCTCTTTGTGCTGAAGTCTCTCTTGTTATCTGGCAACAGAATAGTAATAAAACCGAGTGACTCCAACATGTCTGCATGTATGTCGCCTCCTACTGCAGCGCTTTGCACGCAGCTCACACAACAGAGTCAGTTCACTGCACTGTAACTATTATAGTCCATACGTCTGAGCAGAAAGTGAAGCATTTATCTCTTGGGGAGAATGAAATAAATAACGTTTTTGATCAGTAGATAATGAGGTTCAGAAAAATATCTTGCAAAGACAAAAGGGGTGGAAAAAAACTGGAACTAAATTACGAGTCTTAATTGCAATATTCATTGATACACTCTCACTAAAATCCACTTCCCCGTATACTATGGCACTATATTCAGGTGGAAGAGTAATTATTAAAACCTAAAGATGCACTGTGTTATATAATATGAATTAAGTTGCTTCTAATGCAAGAAATTAGGAACAAGTTTATCCTTATTTTAGATGAGTGATCTAACATTTTTTATTTGATTCACAAAAACTACTCAAACTGGTGAATCTAGTTTGTAGTAATGTAAGTAACTTCACCATACTGCCTTTCTCCTTTTTGCACTGAAACATTTCCTGCATTGTTTACTGTAATTTAAGGTGACGTTGTCTTCACTGGCCCTACATTTAATCATGTGCACGGTTTGTTCCTGCTTCTCAAACAGACTCTTTAGAAAGGCGCTAGACACACAACATGCAATTAACACCTTTATTCAATTGACAAGAAGGCAACAAGTGGACTAATTACATGAATATAAAATGGTTTTGGAAGCACCATAGTGCAGTCGTTCCGTTTCAAATATGATCATAGTGGTTCTGCATATAAACACATATTTACAGCCTTCGACGTTTTGTACAAATCCATATAAATATGACCTGAGTGTTTTTTACGCGCTCTCTACAAACCTGGATGCATGATTTGAATATAGCATGGATCAACTGCACAGTTTTGTCAATATTCGGTTTGTGGTAAGGCTACTTGTTTAAAAAAAACTTTGCATATTCATTTACAAAAGAAGTTAAGGAAATACAACAGAAGCGATAAATAATTTAAAAAAAACCACGCCAGATGTCCGTTAAATATGCTGCCACAAGTGATCAGAAATCCCTTATGTGCTTTGTGAATGAAAAACCCAGTTCTGAAACATTCTTGATCATCCAAAAAACCCCAACAGCAATGTTTCACTTCAGGTCTGCTCCCGGTCCAGTCAACCATTGCTCTGCAGAGTCATTGTGGAGAGACCTCGTTTGTGGGGGAGAGAAAAAAAAAATCTGGATAAATCTTGAGTCATTGTTAATAAACAGCTCCCACGCTTTGCTGCGGGACTGGGTGGTGCACGGTGCCCGGGTGCTGTAGGTGTGATCCCTGCTGGTACCAGTGGTTGTTATAATCCTCCAGGTATGGCGGCGACGAGCTGTGCGTCGGCTGTGGGACCTGAGGTCTGCTTATCGGGGTGCTCTGGGGGGTACTGTTCTCCCAGACTGCAGGGGAGGGCGGGGAGTTGCAGGCCATGGAGTCGCTGGCGTTGGGACTGTGCTCCAGGGGGACCTCGCCGTTTTTGTACAGCTTCTTGAACTTGGACCTCCGGTTCTGGAACCAGATCTTGACCTGGGGAAAGAGCGTGTACATTAATTATGATGCAACAGAAAATTCACACTTGAAGAGCTGTTGTTTCTTTTCATGTAAACTTAACAAAAACGCGGTTGTACAGTAGTTTACTGAGAGATAACAGAGCATTTTTAATTGTTTAACTTAAATAAAATAACTAACAGACATACTAATCCAGTGTCCGGTTTGTGTAATTACGCACCGATGGATAATTACGGACCGAATTATTGACCATATTTGAAAGTCCTGACTTACGTGCCTACAAAAGTATTGCTGAATTAGAGAATTTCAGGTGTTAACACGGGGCTTACCTGCGTCTGGGTGAGGCCGAGCTGAGCCGCCAGCTCCGCTCTCTCGGGCAGAGCGAGGTACTGCGCCTTCTGGAAGCGCCTCTGCAGAGCAGCGAGCTGGTAGCTGGAGTAGATCGTTCTCGGCTTGCGGATCTTTTTCGGTTTTCCATTCACCATGCGGACCTCGGGCTCTGGCTCTTCTTTCACTACAAAGTAAAACAAAAAATAAATGAGCAAAACGGATCACTACGGCAGCTCAAAGATCCACTCAAAATCTAACATTTTGAGCATTATGGATTAAATGTTACACAAGGAAATTCTGAGATTAAGAATATTTCATCGTTTGAATGTGGCAAAAATTGCTTTAAACTTAAAACAAAAATATGGTAACTTCAAATCTTTGGAAAACACAAATGGCACACAACAAAAGTCAAAACTGAATCTCTCAAACAGGATCATTTTATTTTCCAAATCTCCATTTTGGCACGCCAGTGTTAACATGTTAAAATGGATGGAGTGAATATTATTAGCTTTAATCAAACCATCATTGTTTTATGGCCGGCTGTTAATGACTGGCTCATTCCCAAGAAGGCTGTTAAAACATGACATTAACACCACGGTGGTAGACTACCGCTCAACAAATGTTCGGTTTTTTTTTACATGTAGATACGTAATAAATCAAGTATACTGGCAAGTGAACGTTACACTGAACTTGTGAGGTAAAATTTATGAAGACGCGAAAGAAAGAATGTGGTTTCTCTCCAGTCAACATGTCACTGCATATTCACTCCACTCTCCAGTTTCTCACAGAAGTGTTTTCCCCAAAAAAATCTTAAGAGAAGCTGAAATTAAATATGAAATAAAACTAAAATAAAACTTCATATGTTAAAGTAGGGCTCGCTGTAATCATGGCTGTTTTACTAGCAGATCTCAGCCCATGTACACTGGAGATAAAGACGGTGGCAGTAAAATAAAAAGTGATTATCTCTCATTTACCTGAGCTCGGAGGTGAGGCCTGCAGGTGATCTCTGTTGTAATGTCCGTACTGTCTGTAGCTATTCGTGTAGGGGTATTCAGATTTGGTGGCGTAAGCTCCAGCGGCTCCCATTCCGTTCAGATTAAACTGATGGTGGTAAGAGTTCATGGGCTGTCCGTACGGTTGGCTCTGATAATATTCGTGGTGGCCGTGGGACGTCTGTCCGCTGTAGTAGCCCATGTCCGTCACCGACGACTCGGGGAGAGTAGGAGAGTCCTTGGAGTTCGGGTGGCAACTCATAGATCCTGGTAGATCGGTCAAAATACTCGCAATCTTCTTCTCGTACGTCTGTCCGGCGCTCATGGTGAAAGCAGCCCTCCAGAGTAAACAAAATCCACCGGTGGATTCTTTCTTTGTTGCGGAATGCGCAAAAGCAAAAGCGTAATAGAGAAAACAACTGGTGTGTGCGTGTGCGTTCTTTAGACGCACGGCTTTGGAGAGCTTACACTCCACTGAAACTCTCCCAACTGCAGAAACTTGGTTGTGGCATCGCTCAGCTCCTGTGACACAGAGTTATAGAGAGCGGGGCTGGATGCTGCCTTCCCATTGGCTCCGCTGTTTTTTCCCCCCTCTTGCGCTCCAGGCGAAGTCGTGGTGAAACCCAGCCTTCAGCCAAGAGCGTCTGTGCGCACATACCTAAGAGTTTTTTCTTTAGATTTGCATTTACCTGTTCGCTGGGTTAACATGCAGCTCTGAAGGGCCTTTGGGGCCTGTATGTTTAAACACATACTCACACACACAAGTGCCAATGGGTCCAGTTTTTCTCCAACAACTGCATCTTCTACAGGGTGGCACCAAGATGTTACAACACAATAGTCAGTAGTATCCCCAGAGTCTTTCTAAAGCCAAATCCTGCAGCCAGACCGTCTCCTTAATGTTTTTATGCAATGTTTTCTTAACAGTGCCTAGAGATCACACTTTATTCAGCCTATTGAAAGGCTGCCAGCCGGTCTCCCACAGACTCCTTTTGTCATTCAAAGGTGTTGGCGGACAGTGAACTTTACCTGAAATAGATGGAACAGATATGCAAAAGCCTCGTTCAACTGATATTGCCTGCGGGTAAATTCCTCTTCACTGTCCGTGTTGTGTGTGAATGTGTAAATGCAAATTTAATCAACACTGTCCAGAAGATGATGGTAAAGAACTGTACTGCTTCAAAGTAAACAATATGGAGAGTAAACAGTCTGCAGTAAGTCATTTTATTTTCGTTTATTTTGAGAAATATTATGCTTAAGAAAATGGAAAAATATTGTCTCTCTTTTAATTTAAACAGGAAATGTTCATTCTATTTTTTCTGCAGCTTTTGCTGTCAGCTGAAAGCACGGTGCACAGCGCCCCCTGCTGTATCCATTCGTAAATGTAACTTCAGTTCTCTGCCTGCAAAATAGATAAATGCAGATTTACACAAGTAAAGATGTACGAACTGTGTTTTGCCGGCAACTACCATTATTTCCTTTTGTTACATTTACAGTTTTCATAGACCTCAATTTCAGGTCTTTAAATAACAATTCTGATAGAGCATGCACTTCTTTCAGGAGACCCTCATGTCTGATAAACTTCCGCCATCTTTCGGCAGGTTTCTGTAACGCTGGTGAGGTGTTTTTAAAGGGTCCGATGACCAAAAATAAATAAATAAATAGAATAAAGGCACACCGATAGAGTAGTTTTGCCTATTATGTCAAAATCTGAATGTTGAAGTTCACAAAAACAAAAGATGGCACCTCTACTGTAAATCGTTTCCATCATTTTGTGGCAAATCAACTGCTGATAACCAATAAGAGAACACACAGATTCATTTGATTTGTCCAAGTTAAAGTCTGTTTTTTGGTAAATGTGTTTCCCAAAAGAAAAAAAAGAAGCATTAAATAACAGCTGCAATCTGAGTCTGACCACAAATGTGTAAATAGTCCATTCTGAAGCTGGACTGGTTAACGCGCCTCTCTGTTGTGTCGTTAGTGTCAAGTATTAAAAAGCGGTCACAGACCTTTTTAGTCACGTTGTCTGACGTTGTTGAAGTTTCCTCCCCTGCCATTTGAGGGCGCCAACACACAAAGCTGAATTGTGCAGATTTATCTCAGCAGACACAAATAGAGGAAAGTTGTTGTGAACTGGACACACGAATGACTGCAGGAATGTGTTTTATTCCAAGCTCATAAAAAGTCGTTTTATTGTTTTCATGCAAAGGGAACAGTGACAGTTTTAGTTGTGTTGTTGCCCCATAGTTTCACTGGATAGACACCATCAGAAATCTTCCAGTGGTTTTCAAAATACCTGTTTCTATTTGTAGTAAAAGCATTATGCTCAGATGCCAATTGATGTCAATTGACAGTCAATCAAATAGGAGATTAGACATGTATCTCAGCCCATGATTTTTAATTTTTCTGTGGTAAGAAAATCATTAATCACATCACATTAGAACATCATGAACCATTAGTTTCTCTTGAGCATAAGTATTTTTTGCCAAATGCCCCCAGCCCTGACAGCATATCTCAGCATGCCTGAGACAGACTGTGCGTGCCTCAAATTGCCTCAAGTCTCTTGAGTTTCATACAATGAAAGAGCACAGACGTAGTTTGTATGACACTAGATAAATGAGGGAATAACAACACATTCAATCAGCAGCCAAACAAGAAAATATGAAAATAAAACTCTCTTCTCTATGTGAATATCCAGATCGCGTGTCATTAAAGTACAGAAATGTCTCAAATACATGAGCAGAACAAACATACACACACTTTCAAAATTTACCAAGTTACCAAATCTGTCACTGAGTAACAGTCCACCATATATCCTCAGCCTGAGAGTCTTAAATGAATGTAAAGAGTGCATAAGCTGCTGTTTTATTGTAAAATAGTCAGGCTTTGGTAATATCACAGAACAACCAGTAGATGGTGCATATGTCTCAAAGTTCAGTGTCTAGATGTTAGTTACTGGTGACGCACATATATCACAAAAATATGGTGAAAATACATGCAAACAAGAAAATGAAAAGAATCTCATGTGCTTTTCTATGTCAGTTTATAACGGTGTGTAATTATTTTTTGTGCCGTGATGTAGTTGCTCATTTTAGGCAAAGATTATACTTGTATCAACACCTTGATAGGACGACAGTAGCTGTAGCTCTTCTTATGGTTAGACTGAAGATCAAATATTGGACTTTTTAGAGAGAATACAATTTGAAGTTTCTTCTATTTTTTCTTCTATTTTAAGTCTTTGCATCTGCAACCTTTATGCATAAACTCATAGACATAGTGGTTCATATCGTGGTGTAGTTGCTCCTCTGTATTGAATACATGTGTGCAAACGGACATCAATGTAAAACCTTTTGTTCAAATCAGTTTTTCTGTCTTTCTGTCTCTGTGGTGAAAATCTATCCTGCACACGGTCAAATGAACTCTCTACACCTCTTTGACTGTCATCCAATCAAACCTTCACAACACAGTAACACGAGACAGCATTTGGGAACATGTTTTGTACTTTTCTAATGCAGTGAGTAAAAGTGGAACAGCTGGCTTGGTTCCAACAGGGGACAAAAGCTCAGACCTTGCACAATAAAAACCCAGCAATTACTGGCTAACTAGGTCTGATCACTGTTGAAGTAAAGGAAAAAAAAAAAAACCTTTAGAACTGTACATTACAAATGAAGCCGTTTTCCTTCAGAGAAAGTAATTTTCATCCCATTTTGAACTTCTCAAATCTTCCTGAGAGTCATGAGTGAGATTAAGGGAGCCCCTTTAGGCCAAAAAGAGCAACATTAATAGCAGTGACCCTCAGACACAGAGTATGTGGGAGAATCAGAGGCATACCAGTCAAGGACCTTGATAGGATGACAGTGGCTGTAGTAATCAAAATGTTTCACTTCAAGTACAAGATGTGCCTTCTTTTCAGTGTCTCTCTTTGTAGTTCTTCTTTGGCTTTTCAATTTCAAAATACCAGCTTCAGCATTCCTGTTTTGATTCCCCTCTCAGACTTTACACAGACAAATACTGCACATTCTGTTTTCCCTCCTTACTTTTGGAAAGCGTGAGAGAGCTGTAAGTTAAGTGCAGAAATACCTTGCACCTGTCTAGTATTACAAGACTTACAAAGGGAAACCACCATACTGGATATGTATACACCTTCTACTGCTCCATTTGAACTGTAAGGACTTCTATAGAGACACTGAGTGCTATATTTAACCCCACACACACATAAACAACTCGAAGGGATCCCCATCAGTGTAGCAGTGTGCACATAATCCAGTGTGCACACGCCTACACTGCAAAGGATGTTTAGACTTTAATTATGAAGGGGGACGATGACGCCACAAAAACATACTCTGTTCATTGCTTCCTACACCCCCACAACCATCAATGCTATTTCATCTCCCTTTGAAAATGTCAATGCAGCGGCGTGGAGCTCCTCGAGATAATGAAACGCCACTGGCTAGTTTGTGCTGATCTGATTGAATGGCTGACTTGCTCAGGGAGTCAGGGCACTCTCATGAGTGGGAGACTTAGAAGTCTATTAACTGCTAACTCTCTCTTCCTCTCTCTCTCCCTCCTTCCTCGGTCCTGATTAAAGATAAAAAGAGAAAATGGCAATGAGTCAAGGACTTTGAGCCATCGGTGTAATGCAGATCTGTGTGTGCAGACGGGATAATCACCTGATGCTTTTTACTTCTACTCCTCTTTCATGAGTAAACTCTTGTCAGTTGTTTCTCCGAATGTTTCTAGATACAGTATCTATTAAGAACAAGAACTGAAAAATGCATTATCTAAACACTGTCTTAATGTGAACAGAATGGTAGCACAAAGCAAAATTCATGGCCATTAGAAAACTATAGTAATTGGCTTTCCCTGAAACTTGCCAACAGTTCAGTGCTCCCATCCCTCCGAACTAAAAATACTCGACTTGATCTGGGATTTTTATGGACCAAATGATTGTTTCAGCCTCCCAGCGGTGTTGCAAGTTGGCTCAGCTTCGTGGAATCAAAGCCCAACTGTTCTCAGGCTGCTTCACATCAGGACAGCACGCTATGCAAAGGTGGTGCATGTCTGTGCTGTGCCAGAGAAAAGAGCCCAGGTAAAACCTGGGTAATGTGTTCTCAGGGGTCCCCAGCTGCCAGAGGAGCCAAAAATGTAATGGAAAACACATGTGGCCAGATGTTAAAGGGCATGGCCTTTCTTCAAACACACACACATACATGCAGATAAACAGAACCAAAACACCTTCTAAAGCTAAATGTTCCCCTGCAGAGCTGCTTCCACCCACACTGGCTCTGCTGTGAGCTGCAAGACAGAGAGGGTCCACATGTATTGGCCATCTGCTGCCTTTAATGGAGCGCTAATGACACTTGTCTCTCTGTAGTCACGCTCAGCAGCTAACACACTTCCTCCACGCCTTCACTTATACCCTGTTATATATACAGTACAGGTCATCTTTTCTGTGAATTTGTATGCTTCCTCTTGTTTTAATGTGCACATTTTCTGAGCCTGTGATTATCTTTTTCCTCTACTAAATATATAAATCTAAAATATAGAATTTACATTCATTTAGTTGAGGCTGATCCATAATATTATAGAGATAAATGGTGAAAATAATGTTGAATAAATAGATAGATAAATAGTTAAAATAACATCACAGTCCCAGTCCATAACAGTCAAATACATTTAATTGCAGAAAAAATCAATTTTAAGTGGTATCAATTTTATCGAATTAATTCTGTTATATTAAATCAACTACATCACCCCGCCCTAAGTGAAATCTTTGTAATCAGGCCTCCTGATGTTAGTGCATACTTCAACAAATATTCAGTGTGTGTGAATGTGGGGATGTAAACAAACAATCTCCTGGATGGAGACAACAAGCCTCTGACCTGGACAGCATTCTATGTCAATCAGAATTTGCAACAGTGCACTGTGCTAATTGAGTGGTCCGGTCCAACTCAGCTGTGAGCAGAGCCAGACACAGGGAGCTGGACAATGGCAGCCTGACAACCCGTTGGTGTGTTTGTGCGTTCCTTTATATACATAGAAAGACAAGATGATCTCACTGAGATCTGATGCGTTCAGTGATCACTTCCTGTTTCATTCCTACCCTTTTTGCATTGTGCTTTTTTAAAGTTGTATGACATCTTTTCCTCCCTCTGATGTCTCTCTCTCCTCTGCCATCCAATGCTCCTCATTCCATCTATCACCTCCTAATAGTCCTCTCCATCTTTTCCACTCAGCTGGCACCAAAACCAGACACTGCACAGAGGCATCTGCACAAGTGTCCCCATCCTGGCAGCCCCAGCCTCACTGACAAGAATGCATTTATTCTCTGGCTCCACTCTGCCAAGAGTGGCTGAGTGAGAGCGGCCTGCAGAAACAGCTGTTCAGGGAGTGATCAAAAGAAAGAGAGAGACTTCTTTGATTACTACATCTTTGTTTGCCCTTCACTCAAATTTTCGTATTCACTGGGGCCACTCTCTGAGTGGGCTGCAAGCCAAGGGAATAATTAGTTTTTTCGGATTGAGTACCTATGTGTACCTATTTGTATCTTAAAGTAATCTGCTGCAGCAAAATTTCAATCATCTATTCTCAGGGATGTTCAATTTAAGTATAGTATTTACAAATGTTTCAGTCTCCCATGACTCTGATTCCTCGCTATCCCACAGTTCATCTTGACCCTTCACCCCTTTGTTACACTCTCTTTTGGGGCTTATCACTGAAGAGTGAATATGTAGCCTTGGTTACAGATGCACTCTCCTTGAGTCTTCTAGGTTGAGATGCCCTCTCCCAGGATTCTCACAGGAAGCTCCACCCTAATCCAAGCATGTTTGGTTTGGCTCAGACTGAAATGCATGGAGGACTAGTTGAAACTGCTCCCCTCTATCTGCTGATTATCTGCAGGCAGGATAACGCCAGTCAATCAAAACACAATCAAACGTTTCCTGGTGTTTCTAGCAAAGTTTGCCCTTCACCTTGCTGTTAAGGCTACAACAATTCAGCCTCATCAAAGGTCTCATCACTGTAGGTGTCCAAACAAGTGGCTTAAACACCAATGGTGTGATCTTACACTTTGTTAAAGATTGAACGTAAGATATAAAAAGCAACTTGTAAACATTGAGCCCTCCAAGACTGAGTTTGCCAGATAAAGAAGTTTGTTCATTCTGATTTTCATTGCATGCATCTTTGATACATAAACATCCATATTTCCAGGAAGTTAAATGCCTAAACTGCTTTTTAAACTTCATGTAAATTATGGATTAGTAATAATAGAATGTTAAATTCCAATGGTTTCAGTTGTCACAACATTCAGAGGCACATGCAAAGTTCCTGACATCCAAAACCTTTGTGTATGTGTTTGTCATAAACCAAATTCAAATGCTCAGAACAGATGTACTCAAATGTCTTTGACTGGGAATCTTTTGTAAGGAGGAAAATCACAGAAAAGTCTTGTGTAAGACATCCACCTAGTCATTTGGTGGGCTTGTTAATACAGTGTAGAGAGCTGTCATTTTTCAAGGCATGCCTGAGCACAGCAGATGTTGGGAGTTCCCGTTCTGCCCACTTTTTCCTCCTCAGCTTACACAAAAACCCCACGCTGGTTTCTCATCTCTATCTTGTAAACTTGCAGTTATACCCTCAGCAAAGTGAATCAGGTTGTTAAGTCAGGTTGAAACAAAGTGTGTCAGTCTTACAGTCACTCTAATCCACCTGACCATGAGTAAGTTTCTGCATAAATATTTGGCCCCAGGAGGTGATCGCCCTCCCTCCTACCTCCACTCCCTTGTCTCCTGTGCAGGCTTTTGTACTAGATCTGGTGTCCTCAGGGAAGTGATGACAACATGAAGTCTAGTGCAGGAAAAAAGGAGTGTGAGCTGCCGAGAGCAGCGATTCTCACAGGGTACTGGTACCTGCATACAAAGTCAACTGTAAGACCAATTCACCTTGTGTTGAGAGCACATGAAAACTAGTACAGAGCAAGCGGGCTGAGCAAATGAAAAAGTTTGATAAAAGTGACAGACAAATAATTGAAATCGCTAATGGATAATGACTTTAAATAGTCAGCCAAAGGTAATGGGTGTACAGTTAAAGTACAACCAATAAGCAGTTAAAGTTAGTTGTTTTAAAGTAGTAGACAAATGGTGAAAATGGAGCTACTCTACATGTAATTACATTTAAAAAGGCAGTAATTCATTCTGATATTTCCTACTCGACAGGTTGTGCTATGCTACTTTTAGCTATATTTATAGAGACTGCTGCTGAGTCTGCTTCTCACATATATCTGACCTGAAGAGCTAACAGACTTTTTTTTCTTTTCTTTTTTTTGCCAGGCTAAGTCATTAAAAATGAGAGGCTTCATCAGACTACTCTGATAGGTTGAGCTACTGGTAGCCCATCCTGAGTAGGTTGTGAAAACTCTGGGTCTGTGAGTCTGACAGTAAGGTTGGGAACCTGTGGTTTAGAGCATCTTTCAATAGATATTATTTATTTATTTACTGTAAAATGTTAATTAGGTATAAGCAAACTTTGAGCACTTTTTCATCATGGTAATGGTCATCTCAGTGGCTACACTTGAAGGCTACTACCACCCACAGTGTTGCAGGCCTCGGTGTGAGGGACAGTGCCCCCCAGAGCCCCCCAGACAGGCCTCTCTGTGTTTGGTTTGCTGCTGAGTACCCTCCAGTGTCCCTCACTAATGAATGGACATTTAATGATCTGAGAGGGCCATTCAATTGAGTGGAAAATGTGCAGGTCTATAGAGTACAGCTCCACTTGTCGCCGGAAACAATAGGCCTGGCTCTGTATTCACACACACAGTGGAGAGGGACGAAGTGGATTCATACACTGGCTTGAGAGGAAGCTGAGCACACACATGGCAAGCATGGCCTAGGTAGTTTTTCACACACTTCAGCAGAAATCCCTCACCAATAAGAGGCTTCACAGGAGAGACTGTGCTGTCATCAACATCTCCTGCTTCTTCATCAGAAAACTCAGTCACCTGAACACACAGACACAGTCTTACATTGTCACGAGTTTATTAACATTACAGCTGTTTCACCACCAGTCAAATCGGAACCATCTGCCAATCTCAGCTCATTCACAACAAACATACAATGACCACAGGTTTAGCTTTTGAAAACCAACACATATGTTTTCAATAAAGAAAACCCATCCTTTTATGTTTCAACATTTATTTGCACGTCATACAAGCCCAGTCATAAACAAAGTGGCACCATGTGGTTACTTGGGATCGACTGCAAACAGCCGATCAAAAGACGACAGGAAAAGAAATCCTCAGTGTTTACAGGAGGTCTGAGGGATGACCAGCGAAGCTTGCATGGGTCAGGCAAACCAGACAACCTATACGCTGCACAGACAGGAAGGAGGCTTTATAAGGAGCATTGTAAATCATAGCAACTCACTTTACCACAGGAGGGAAGATGAGCAATGTGGGAGTGAGTGAGCGTTGTGTTTGCTGGTCAGATTTACTGCAGTTACCCTCCAGATTGTGCCATTATTCAGTGGTCTGTCCACGGGATTACATTAGGCTTGGTCACAGCACCATACATCAGATTTACTGCCCTATATATTCACCTATTATCCACGGTGAAGAATAGCAAGGCTGTTAACAATTGGATTAAGTCAATGTAGATAGGAATATAATTATCCAGTTTGTCTATGTGGCAGTGTAACTTTGTAAAATGTTTGTAAGCCAATATTCCCAATCCTTTCATGATATTTAAATCTAGAGATAAGACTGTTGTGTTAACTAGAATGAAGTGCAGCCACGTGTGTTTGTGCCTCTGCTGTGTTCCCGTAAAGGTAATGCAGCACTCTCTAAAAGAGGGGACTGTTTAGTTCCCAGAGACAGACAACTACTCCTTTGGTAAACATTGCAGACAGGTGATGGTGTGGGTTTTACAAGGTTGTTAAGTATCAAATTCTGAGTTAATGTGTCCCTCAGGAGGAGGGGAAAATCTTGACTAAGGTGAAATGCTCTCCTGACCTTTTTCAACTCATGCAGCAGCCAATCCTAATAAAGACTGCGGTCTGATGGAAAAGCTCAGCAAGAGTCCTGTTATGACTGAGCTCTGGCTAAAGGTCAGTCCCCATAGAGATAGCCCCTGCACCCACCACTCCTTTAAAGTTCTGTATTTTCTAACTGACAACAAAGCTGCACTAGATGAATAATAAATGTATGGTTTGGGGCATTTTTGTAGTGGTTATTGCTTCTTCATATCTTTCAGACTGAGAGCTTATGCCCAAGGTTATCTGTCCTCTGGGCATAGAGCCAGATCAAACCCAGCCTCCCCTCAAACATTTCTTTCTTTACCTATGACTCCTCTGCATTGAACTGTTCATTTTAACAAAAGTGTCTCTATGGGCAAAGGAAGGAATGTTGCATAAAGGAACTCCCTTTTTAATGATTAAACATCAGAGAGTGCACCATTGAACACAGCAAGTGTTCTCATTTATTTTTCCCTCTCAGTAAATAAAAAAAGGATTTCCTTCCACACATGCAATGATTTCAGACAGAAGACAGAGAGAAATTAACTACTCAGCTTTAAGTGCATTTTAGGCAAGTTATGAATTCCATTGAGAAAATGCCTATCTCCCCCAACATTTTTTTAAATGTTCTAATGCTACTAATGTGACTTACTGGCATAACACAAGCTGCTTCAAGCCAAACATCCTCTTAAAGGAATAGTTTGACATTTTGAAAGATACTCATATTTGCTTGCTTGCTGAGACTTAGAAGATGGATGCCACTCTCTCTCACATTTGTACTTGTATTGAGCTACAGCCAGCAGTCAGTTAGCCTAGCATAAAGACTGGAAACAAGGGGAAAAGGCTAGCCAGGTCCTGTCCAAATGTAACAAAATCATCTTACACTAGTACCTCTGAAACCTGAGGCTCACTGATTAGCACATTATTTCTTGTTTTTTTTTTTCTTATTGTTATTGTGAGGTTGCCAGGAAATCACTGATCGTGGTCAGTTTACAGGTTAGAAACAAAAAGAAACAACAAATATTTTATCTGTTGAGTTATTTTATTACCTTAAAACAGAACCAGGCAAGTTGTTTTCCTGTGTTTCCAGTCTTTATACTAAGCTAACTGGCTGCTGGCTTTGGCTTTATATTTATCAGAGATGAGTATGGTATAAATTTTTCTCATCAAACTGTTAGCAAGAAGGGAAATGAGCTCATTTCCAAAATGTGACAATATTCCCTTAACAAAAAGAAAAACAAACTGTGGAAAGTACATTGTTATGCCTGGGGTATTGTATTTATTTCGCAAGTTTGTGTAACAGCTGTTTTGTTTCCACAACACAGTGACTATGCCCCGCTGTCTCCCATCACTCTATCTGTCTGCCTGAAAGCTAAGCTGAAAAACAGGTGCCACTGGACAGTGGGAGAGGGTTTGGAGCCACGCCTTTCGCCTCGGGCTATACATTCCTACACTTAAGCATGAACTGGAGACCTGAAGAACAGCAAGACCTTGTGTGGGTCCCAAACCCCTGCTGCATTTCCTTCCTGCCACACACACACACACACACATACACCAAACAAAGTACACACACATGTGGATACATACAGCCCACGCACTCAGATGAACAAATGTGAACCTATACTCACAAGATATTTTCACATGCACACGCATGCAAACACTTAGAAAACAAATGCTCAGCAGCCTAGAGAAGTCATAAAACATAATTTTCACATGCAGAAACCTTGTATGGAGAGGTATCATATAACATCAGGCCAATTGTTCCATATTAGATCTATAGTACCAACATGTGTGGTCCAATGTTGCAATTCCATCAAGCTGAATCCCAAAATTTGTTTTAAAAAAAATTAGTTTTGAACCTGATACACAAACTTTTTGCAAATATTAGATGATATAAATAACACATTTTTTCTACAGTGTATCATCTCTCCCTTCATACCAAAAATAGAAAAAAAAATAGTAGTAGTAGTAGGAGAAAAATGTGGCATTTTTATAAAGCTGCACATTATTTGTGCACTGTGTGCGTGTGCATAAATATGTGTGTGTTTCTGTGGTAAATTCCTTGTTAAGTGGACAGAACTGAGTGGATCATGTTTTATTCCTGTGAAAGGTCATCTGAGCCCAGCAAGAGCCCTGGCTGGAGTTTAAACAGACCACACTGTCTACCACCACAGACGCTACCGCTGCTCAGAATATACTGGCTTCATAGCAACTCCCAGCTCCATGGCAACGGCTGGCTCTGTCGTCGCCGTGTAGCGAGGGCTCGGCGTGAGAGCGTGCTGTGTTTCATATTCGACCAATGTCCTGCTCTGTATGTTGAGTGTGCTCGTCTAGCTAATGTGGATTAATATTCATGGGAATTCAGCATGAGGCTGGATCTAGTTATTTTGAGGCCTTGTTTATTTTCATGTTACAAGGCTGTACTGTGCAGTTCTTACATTGGTTTCTTAGTCTTTTCCAACCCACTGCCTGAAGGTTTAACACAAAGCCTACAGAGTGAGTACAGTAACAAGTCAGAGGAGATAAGTGTAATGGGACCATTATGGCGCATACTGATGCTCTGCTCTCTCCACAGTGCTCAACACAGTAGCCAGTCCATTTCTATTATCACACATTCACATCAGGAACTCCACATAGCATCCCACTCACCCACCCTGTCCCATCAGCCCTCATCTCTGTTTCAAAGGATGCCTTGAGAGGACTTAGTGGAGCCATTCAGGATATACGACAAACCACAAAGCAGCAGGAAGATTGAGCAGGAACATGTTGTAATTATGTAAGATTAACCTACTCAATTAAAATGGTGGATATTACGAGGAAGAAAGAAAATCATAGGAATAATGTGTGTGTGGGGGGTTATTCTTTCTGGGACAGTGTAGTGATGGGGGAGGACGATGGTGGGTTTGGTGAGGGGAAAAAAAGCAGGAAACTGGGAGATAAATTGCAAATTACATTCCATGTGTGTTGTGTGGGAGCAGAGAGGACTCTGGGGGCAGCATTCGGGTCTTTGTCCCCGTGGCTCACATTGGCTGGTGTTGGTTTACATACAGTTGGGTCTGGGGAATACACATCTAAAGGCCAGAACTGGAACTCTTTTTCTCTACTGTAGTGCTGGTTAGGGAGTAAAAGTGAACTCTTACTCTACTCTTGTGCCAAAAGTAATCAGAAACAGATTTTTGTACTTTCTCCTTACCAGGCAACTCTAGTAAGAATATAGAGTCAGTACAGTGTTTCTGACAATACAGAAGAACACAGTTTGACAGTATCATCTGTCACTGTTCAAGAGTGGCACTTTTCAGATGTTATTGGGTGGGTCTATGACCTAGAGGGGTTAAGGATCAGGTGCTCCCCAGCCCTTATGCAGAGCGCATGAGAATCGGTCACACAGAGCAAAATAAAAGGGGGAGGTCAGATTGCTCATCTATTGTGGTTTGGTTGCTTTAAATTCCTCTCTGCTAATGTCTCTCTCAGGATGTTTTTCCGGTGTCGAGTCAGGGCGATCAAGCTGGGTCTTTATTTGCACCATCGCATTGGATCTGCTCAGTGTCAGCGCTGTGGGATGTTGACAGTGTATACACTAGTATGTTGTGCGCTCACCTTTGGGCTGAAAGCCATTCAGTTGCACGATAATGTCAAAAAGGCAAACACAAAGTTAAAGCCTGGATTAACAATGAGAAGGAGTTCAAATGTACAGTCCAGGGTTGTGAAATAAGGCAGATTTGTGTTGTATTACACTCTGTGGAATGCACCTTATCTGTGTGTTTTCACTGTTTTGTTAAACATGCATTTTGTTTCCTGGAATCAAAATGGATAAGAAGTGATATTATATACGGTTTGTGCACAGCTGACAAGAAAGTGATCACCAACATCAGTCCCTCCAAATACAGTGCAGTGTTCCTAGGCGCACACGGAAAGCATTTGCAGTAGGTGCCCTGTGGAATGTGCACAGTAAACTACATTATAGGACATTATTTCACTTGGGATGGAGGAGAGAAACTCCTTGAGCGTGAAGCGATGCAGAGTGGGAGTTCAGCTCATCAATTAGAAGAGGTCAGAGCTGCCAGATTTCAGCCAGGAGTCAGCCAATAAAGCAGGCATGATGAAAGATCTCACATCAGCTGCCGAGATACAAGCAAACAGGGAGGAGATGGAGCTGCAGTGGGTCTCTCGTCACCAGGGGTTTCTAAAGAAAGACAGGGGAAAAAAAGAGAAAAGGGGGCACTGGGGGATTCATGGAAAGCAAAGGATACTTTTAAAAACTCTGGCCTGTTCCATGAACTCTCTAAGGGGATTAAGAGCTTAATGAACTGCCTATAGGCAGCCAGAAGTTTGAGCGATAGTGGAGCAAGGCAGAGAGGGTGGCTGTCACAAGAGTGCTCATGTGAGGGCGGGCCATGCGTCTATTAGTGGGCCTGGAAGAGTTTCATCAGGGGGTCTGACTCTCAGTCCCTCCTACACAAAGTATCCTGCACTGAGGTAACTCAATTTAAACACAGATAATTTAGTTTAAAACGTTTTTCTGTGCCCTTTCATGAAGGTGATGAAAGCAAAAAAAGTTGAGTTCAACATTTTTGAGAAGCAGACACTGGATACAGGATTACACCGCAAACAGTAGCTGTATGTAGTTCATCAAATTTTATGCAACTTTAAGACTGTGATAGCAAGGCTGTGTGCTATGCATGCTGCTGCTGGTGGCATTTAATGCATGTGATACTAAATTCCTTGAATTCTTGACCCCAAAGCCACAGCATCATGATTTTCTTTTCAACATATTGTTTAGAAATAAGCTTATTATCTTCAGTTTTAGTTTCTTCAAGTTAGTTTTATTCGTTGTCCCCTACAAATGCTTTGTAATTTGTGTCTTTCCACTGTAAGTAAAGAGCCCCAGCAGGTGGAAAGCGAAAATGTCGTGCGTGTGTGAAAGAGAGAAACGGAGACAAGGAGGGGGAGAAAGAGAGAGACTGTGGTTTCCTAGGGCTTACCACCGCTCTACAGTTTGCGACTGCTCTGAGTGCACTTGTTTCAAATGGGTGTGGAGGGGCAGAGAGGAAGGAAGGGAAGGGAGAGCAGGGGAGGGCGGCAGAGGGAGGCAGACACCGACACCTAGGCAGCAACACTGTTGAGTGCGAAGGGGGGAACAGGCGGCTGTCGATGGGGAGGTCTCTGTGAAGCAGCAGCAGCAGCAGCAGCAGCAGCCTACCTGTTGGAACTCAGTGCGGGAGACTGCCTGTGCCGGACCCACGCTGATCGTGGATCTGCGGGAAACAGCCCTTAACAATGTCTCCGAGACTATTACTCTGCGCTGTTCTGGCTGTGTACCAGGGGACGCAAACCTGCAGCGGATTTAATATAGATGAACGATTTCCTGTGATCAAAGAGGGGAAAACCAAAGGGAGCTTCTTTGGATTCTCAGTAGCTCTGCATCAACAGACGGAAGGCTCCAAAAAATACCTGTAAGTTGTCATCTGTGCTTGTTAGAGACAATGCTTCACTTCTTTTTTTTCATTTAAAGGTTAGAATTATGTCCGCAGTCTCACAGGCACCTGCCTTGGACCAGGAGGCGTAGCGAAAAACAACCATTTGATCCGCCACAGAGAGGAGCGGTTTGCGCCTTCTTACTGCGTAAAACCCGCGATGAAACTTGGAGTCTAAACCATATTTCACCATGTCACACCTTTGCCTGTTTTTATACTTCACTTAACACACTTGTTAAATGCTTATGATGGCTTCCTTCGCATCACACACTTCCCTTTTCCACACAAAAAGTAGTTCCTCCTCAAGTCAACCACCTGTTAGGCACCGGAGCGGTATAAATCTCTGCGGATTTATTCAGGCCTACCTCCAGAGACCTTTGTTAGTATATTAAAACATCTCGGACGGGTATTCGGTACTGATTTTGTGCCTCTATCGTAAGTGAAGAGAATCGGATGAAAGTCTTGTAATTGGCCGTGCGGAGGTTGTTACCTGGGCTGCTATGAATGAAGCTGGTATGACGTGCATTTCAGTCAGGCTGTAGGACGCTGGCTAACAGGCATCTGAGCCATGAGAGCATATGTGAATGTAAAACTGTCTGTTGCATATTTTTCTCTATTCTATTAGACACTAATTATACATTTCAGTTTTTGCCTTTTGTGCATCTCTGTAATCAGACAGCGCAGCAATCATCCCCCAACTCTTATTGTTAAGAACGCATATATGACTGAATGAGATATTTCATAATGGCTGTTACAGGAATCATTTAGCTGCGGGTGAAACAGCTGGGCCAGGTGAACTGTACTGCAGCTCGGAGCTTGTCTGAGCTGTGGCTTCTAAAGTTATTCCAGTGCACAAGATTAAGGGTCTTTCAAGGTTGTGTCATGTGTAATAAGTAGTAATACCGCAAAAAAGTTGTTTCAAACCAATTTATGAGTTCTCACATATGTCCTTTCTGTGCATATAGGACTTCAGTGTTCATGTCCTGCCATTGTGGAATGCACAGAAAGTCCTGACATAGCCCACTCTTCTTTCTTTCCACCTATCCTCAGGCTGTTCCATTCAGCTGAGACACAAGTGAGTTTGTATTTCGCAATAAAGGTGTTCATTGGCCTGTAACACTTGTAGGTTGTTATTACCACAATGTGAATGCTCATGTGGATTTATCAGTGTTTGGGGGGATTTACATCAAAGTAAATGCCTTTTGTTTCAGGAATAATTCATGTTGGATGACAAGAATGTGTGTGACACATCTTTCCTGTCTTACTATGCAGAGTCTTTTAATGAAAGCTCCTCAAACTGTATCATTGTTTAGTGTAGGATTTCCCTCGGCCAATTACAGTGCTCCCCTCCCCTCATCCTTCCGCATCTGTGATCACACAGCGTGTTCATAACTTGCTGTTATCTGTGTCCTTGTTCAGCTTTGAAGAATAAGAAAGAAAATTACCAACCCGGGGCCCACTTCCTCCACGTTATCACAAGTGAATGTACAGTTTTTATCAGCCTTCTTTTCTGTGAAGTGGTGGACTGATGTGCGTTACAGAGATTTTCAGCAGTTAATAGAATGGATAACAGTGTCCATCTGACACATGATCAATGTGCCATCTTGGCCTTGTCCCGAGAGGGATGGAGTCACTGTCCACAGACTGCAACCCAAGAAGGGGAGCACATGGCTGTGGTAATGAGACTGGAGGTCTGCAGGGACAAGGAGGCTGTAAAAAGTCTCATTGGTGTGTTGCTAGCTAAGAGGTTTAAGCAAATTTGCACTCAGGTCTATTTTATTAGGATGCATCTTTGACACTAACATGAACTGAACGTGAACCCTGACCTGCTGCTGACTGTAGCGTCATATTTAGCATACAGCAATGAGACTGGTGTCAATCTTTTCATTTCACTCACAGGAAGAAATTTAATGAGCGTATTTCCCAAACTGCAGAGCTGTTTCTTTAAATTTGAGGAAAAACATCTGTGTAATATCCTTAAGGTGTGTTTTGGTGTCTCATGTCCGTGTGACCCATTTCTTAATTTGAAGAGGTGAGATGTCTGAGTATGGCACTTTCACCTTCATTGCGGTTGTGATTTATGATTCACACAGTTACTAACCTACTTACCTTAGATCTCCCACAATTCCTTATTCCTTATCAGTTCATGAGATGGGTTTGTGTCTCATAAAGTTCAGTAGCCTACATTTATTTCCTTCAATAGTACTTCCTGTTTCAAGAGTGTCCTCTCTGTCAGCCTAAGCTTGTAATCTGTGGAGCTGCCGATGTTTGTTAAAGACAGTCTTTTAGTACTCAGACCTCTAGTGCATGCACTCTGTGATTCTGTTAAAACACATACAGTAACAATGTCCTGATGGTGTGTCCCATGTTTGTGCTGGTTTTACAGGCCTGTCTGTTTCCTCTGTGTCGTCTGGCTTCTTTTGTGGCCCTCAGATCTGTCTCACTGCACCACAGAGCTGTTTGTCACAGGTTTCCTCATTACCGTAGCGAGCTAGAGCGTGAATATTTGAAAAATGCAAGAACTAGGCATATAAACCAGTCGTGGCATGTACACGTACATGTTTAAAGTGGTCCTTCTTTGTGCATGTATTAGTCAGACAGACAGGGTCTGGGATAAAAGTCAAGACAGAGGGTTTCCATTCCCAGTTCTGTAATTATATGAGTGCAATAAAGTCTTTCTTAACCTCTTAAGATGTAGGCTATTATCCAATTACCATGAATCTAGCAGTATATCTTGGCTCAGCTGAAGCAATTTAAAAAATGTATTTTGGATTGAGGTGGGGCGTACACAACCAATTAGTATATTCACTTAGTTGGGGAAGGGCTGCGCCTGAATAATCTAAAAGCTACCTGAGGCCAATTTGTACAGGGTATTCACCTCTCCACTCCCCCTTCACTTTGAATCACCCATTTAAAGTCTCTGAGAGTTTTTTTTTTTCTTGAGAGAGCTTTTTTTGTTCTCTGTTGTAGCAGGGAGGAGGGTCTGGGCAGTCAGCTGGCCACCTATTGGCTCTTCCAGTCCCCTGACCCCATGGTATGCCTGGAATGTATTACCCTTCTCTGCACAGTCACAACCTGCCAGGTTTCAGGTTGAGACAAGACAGGAGTGAGAATGATGACTCTCAGCTAAAATGTGAAATCATTCAGTTCCCTCCCCAGCAGACAAAAAAATCCTTCATTTTATAGATGGGAACCTCTGCAACCTGAGTAAAAGAGTTGAATTCCTCCGACTGATGAATATTTAATCAGAGTTGAAGTGCCTTTGCTTTTCCAGCTCATCTCTGTCTGACTGCTGTGGCCTGAGGCCATGAAAATCAGCCATTTAATTTGATGGGGCCTTCTCCTCTCTGCTGTGAGGTGCAGATTAGACTGGTCGACCTGCTGTAAGTTTTGTAGTCACAAACAGTCTGATGTACAGTTTGAACATGTACAGGAACATGCTCTGCTTTTCTTCAAACCTCCTAGAGTTTGATGGAATTAATTATCTGATCGCTAAATCAAATCTCTCATTTGCAAAGTTAATGTAATGCAGCAGACGAGGATGATGCACAGTCATCCTCTAGTATTAAACTTTCAAATCTTAAAGACAGGAATTAGTGCCCTGGAAAGACATCAAGGTGATTCTCCAACCAAAACCTGTCTTTTAAATATAAAACACTCACCTCCCTGCGTGCTTGAAATGTGGCTGCTAAAAGTTCACTCCCTTAACTGTGGGAGCGAACAGCTTGAATTCATGTCAGTTACAATGTATTCCAATGGCAGCGGGTTTTCACAGCAGGAAGAAGCATGAATGTGTCTATAGCCTGGTATTTTTGTACACAAGTATAGTATTGTGCATTGGGCCGTGAGCTCTGAAAAGCTGTTCAACAGTACTGTGAACAGTAAATATGGACTCCCTGCACTGCTTTCACAGCACAGCCAGTGACAAAGTCTAATACTCAAAAGGAGATTTTATGTAATATAAGGTATTAAGTAAACTGAATGATGTAATGCGATATATTACATTACATTCTAGCACAGGCTAATGTACAGTAAATGCTGCAGGTGGGAATGTCCAACTTGGCCATGATCCAACATTCCTCGTCATACAAATGCTAGTGGTCTTTGTCTCTGAAGTAGGTCTATCAGAGTGCTGGTGTCATGCCTCTGTGAAACACTTTCAGATAAGAATCCTGTGTTGTCCATTAGACCCTCACACATGTGTTACATGAGAGCCAGCTGCGGAAGTTGTTACTGATGTGTCTCTGTGAAAAGGAAGCATCATAGATTTCATTTGAGAGAGGGAGAGATTAGCCTTCGAGAATTGTCCCAATCTGCTATTATATATGCACTGAATTTTCGTTTATATCTATTGAAGATGTATTATATTTAAGTATATTTTGTTAAAACAATGCTGTTTTTACTGTGTTAATGACATGACAAAAATGCTATGCATCAACAGACAGAAGGCTGTTAATATTAATACTAGCTAAATGCTAATATTAATGCATTCTATTTGTTTGATTTCATAAGGTTAAAATGAAAGAACAAAGTATTTTAGCACTACGTTAATGTTAACCTAATAGGTCAGTTTGTGTGTTTTTATTGTTGGGTATCTCTTTCTATTAAGATTCCCCTCATAGCTTCACAGCCCTACTGTAAATTGTAATTAGCCGCTAAAAAATAATTTGCTAATACTTTAAAGAAGGCATTTCACCCCTTATTCAGAAAAAAAATAAACAATTCGGAAGCAAGATTATTGATTATTTAAAAAATCAATAAAAATTTGGCTGACTGACAGAAAATTCAGAGGGTGTTGTGAATATGGTGGTTTTTTTTTTTGTAGGTGGGAATAGGGTTGGGATTTATGAAAGGTTTTAGGCCAAGTCACTGCAACAGTACAAGACCTCACTAGAGTTATGTGCAAGTTTATCCATGGTGACTGGCCCTAATCTTTATGCTATTTATTGCCTGTATCCAATCAGTTGGTAATGGCATGAGATGCATTTTGTGTAGTGGCAGAATGAATGACAGCTTCTAATAACATGCTGAAATGGATCCCAGCGGGACCTCGGGCCTCCTGCTAATCTCCACAGAGGAGATTCTCTATGGTGGGGCTTTCATTGGAAATACCTGCAGTGAAGACTGTTTCCATCCTAACAAAACTGTAAGAGATCCCTTTTTCTCCCCTGGTTCTACAAATGCCCTGAAACAAGGAAAGAAGGAAAAGAAGCTGGTGTAGTTGGCCTCTGGGCTAATGAGGGTTACCTGTAGCTAGAAAAACTATATGCATCAATACCTTTGTCTCTTGATGCCATTTATCATCTTTGAAAGGGAAATGATCCTGAAGTATTGGTTTACACTTGGTATGTGCTTGTGGAAGTTGGTCTACGTGGTATCTCGTGGTCTGTCCTTAACAATACAATGTTATGAAATGCCTTTGAACTATTTACTACACAGTTTTTTGATAAATTACAAAAGTAGAATCTGCTTCATTTGTCCTTACTGGAGGTTTTCCAAGCCTCAACAGGTAAAAACAGATGTTTCATGCTGCATTTATATAAGCTGAGAAAACCTGGCACTTGGCAGGCACGCTAACAGTCAGCTCTATTATAGCTATGAGGTAGTCCACCTGTAACCCCCCCACCCCAACCGCAGGTCCCTCTCCTCCCCCACTTTACATACAACAAGGGTCAAAATGTTAATGGAAATACTGTTACTGATACTGTGAGTCTCTTGTGAATTCTGCTTTGGCTGCATGATGTGAGCTTGCAGGATGATTGTGCGCGGCTGTGGTGTAGGGTCACCGACAAACATCTGTGTGAGTGTGTGTGTTCCGGTTTCTATGCATGCATTTGTGTGGATTTCCCTGTCTGTTTGTTAGACAGTGTGTTTGTGTGTGTGTGTGTGTGTTAATCGTGTGTGGCTGTGTTGCGCTGTCTGCGTCTGTAGCAGTGGGGGAAGCCAGTCTGACATCATTCATCCAGGGACAGCAGACACTGGGTGGCCATGGTTAGCAGAGCAACCTACAGACATGAGTCAAAGTAACATTGTCCTTGTCAGACGTGGTTTTACTCGTTGCTAATGAAAAGTGAGTTAGTTTATTATCAGGGGATGACCTGCCATGTTTAATTTGTCACACTGGGTCTAAATGAGTTTGCTCTCCTGTTACTGTTTCACCCATGGCAGATGGTGGTCTTCAAACAAGATGTTTGCCCAGCTGAGATACCTCAGTAGACGATTTAGAACACAGGTGCAAACTGATGTGTAACTGTGTTTAATATCCTGTTGTTCTGTTTTACTTCCTCTTTTGATCAGCAGTAATGTATGCATTGCATTTAATTTCCATTGCATTTTTTCCCCATGTGACTTAATTACCATTTATCACAGTGATGCCAGCATTTCATTTTATCCTTTAACCCATTTCTATACATACTCTACTTCTCTGTTTCAAATCACTGACAACACCATCAACAGCTACAGTGTGAGAAGTCCAACTAGGCTGAAAGCCGCCTCTAATGACTTGACAGAGGTGAGAGGGCAACAGCAAGAACCTGAGAAACAAATGTTTTACAGCTTTTAGAAACAGATAAAGAGATGAAAGTGTAGCAGTATTCTTCTGATTGTACCCTACCATCCTGACTGCTGTTTTATGAAATTACATTTTAACCACAGCTGGCCTCTGCAGTGTGTGTAAGGTGTACTAGGTGTACCCACAAATCACCACTAACTTCCTTTCACTCTGTGCATGTTTGCTCTGTTAGTTTACACCCTCGCAGTTATAATGAGGGATTTGTCATAATGTAAGAGGTATACTGTAGCTTGTTTTCCCTCATAGGACTTCAAATACTTTAATGAGTTTGTCTGCTGATGATTGTGATGATTATATTTTTGTGGTTGGATGTAGTTGCTTGAGATGTCTGATGGCTCCATTTTGTTTATTGAATTTCACTTGAATCACATTGTGTTAGTTATTAGTTATTGATGTTTTAGTTGAATAACAGTGGAATACAATTTATTTTGATTATCTTATGTGGTTTTTGCCCTGTTGTGATACATATAAATATTGGTAAATATCCTCATTAATATCTTAGTGATTATATACACCTTATTGCCCAGCCCTTAAGAAATAAAGACAGAAAAATGCGAAAGCCCTGAGAAGCGCAGGTGCTGTTGGGCAGCTTTCTACTTGCAGGAGGTCGATACTGTTTACCCAGAGACGACTCATCTATTAACCATGTTCTGTACATGCAGGCTCATAGTTAATGTGTTAACAACAAGGCGTGCTTACAGTGAATAGTCCGATAGCAATGTGCTTTCACCACCCCACCTACTGCTTTGTGAGAGTGTTTCCTGAGATTACAAAGAACTGGATTTATCAGAGTGTTCTTGTAATATAAAGAAAGTACAGTGGGAGCAGAGCAGAACACACACACACAGCTCAGTAATTGCGGACCATGCTATGACACACCATGCCTATATCAACCATCCTCTCATCTTTCAGTAAAGTCATTACACCATTACAAGAGCATAAAGAGATATCAGCCCTGGTCTCCTCTTGTCCTCATGCTTAATTCAATCTTCAAATTGAGTAACTCCATTCAATATTATATCCATTTATTTGCTTAGTGGGTCTAAGTGGCATTGTTTCCCTGGAATCAATACGAGTTGCCTTTAGCGCAATACAATCTAGTGAAAAATACAGAGGATGCAGTGCAGGTGAGTGTATTTGTATATTTGTGTGTGTTAAATGGGTTTAGGATTAAGGATGAGGATTAATAGCACTTTGTGCGTCAGTTCTGTGCCTGTACTTGTTTGATAATTTGCTGACCCATTGTGTGCTGCAATGACAGGAAAATCCCCTTTATACATATTTTGCTCATTTGTTTCACTGATACTGCAGCAATCAGATGCCAGTAAGCTCATTTATGATAATGTCTGTTTCTCACCAATATTTATGCAAACAGTTTGTATGTGCGGTATGAAGTTCTTCCCCTTTTCACCTGACTGTCAGGGCAAATGTGGTTCCTGATTTAAACCCTTTAGAGACAGCAACGCCATTTTGCAAAATAACAAACAACCTTATGTGCAGTATGTGCACAAGCTGGTCACTTAAAATACTGCAATTTTACACAACCTGCCATTTTATGTTGTGAAAATCATCATACAGAGTTCATGCATTTCCTGAAAAAAAACACACAATAGTTGAAACTTCTGTCTCCACCTTAAACTCCTCAGAATTGTCCATTCCCACAAATCCTTTCTCTGTATCCTTATACAACAACACCTTGTCACCAGGGGCAACAGCTGCATGTGTCTACTTGTTTCCAGTGGGTCTGACAAAAGTAGCCTGCAGCGTCACATTTTTAATTGCAGAAGTAGACTTGTGGTTGCTCTACGTGATGCATAGGAGAACAGATTTGCTCAGATAACTGTTAGTTGTGTTATTTTTAAGAATCGACATCCTGGCTCAGTTGACAAAATCATCACCCACAGTATTTGTGCACTGTTGTAGAAAGAGTGACAATGCTAGAGAGATAGAAAATTAGTGACCACTGCAATATGGAGTAATCTGACTAATCATGCTTTGTTGTTTTATATTGTGTATCTTCCCCAGAGGTAAGGGAGTTGTATTGTTGATAGTGAAACACAGGCCCTGAGGTTGTCTTGTCTTCTCATGTTGTCGAGGATTGTTTCTTCTTCTCTGCCCTGAGGGCCACAGCCGCACCCTGTGACAAACAGGTTGCTCTAAGCCTTATCTGGACAGGTGATCAATCACTTGTGAAAGGCTGACGTATTCAAGCCCGCTCACATCTAGATACTGCATGCATGCACTCGACAAAAACACACAAATACATATACAACAAAACTAGAAGAATTGAGTTCTCTCTGTCTCACTCTCCTCTCCTTCTTCCATGTTGGCCTCTTTGTCACCCACTTTCTCTCACTTTACCATTTTTAAATATTTACACCTTTTGACATTTGAGGAAGGGCTAGCAGGGTAAAAAGTTGCGTGCCAGTTATACACCCATATCATGTGTCTCATCATAGTCCTGTTCAAACCGGACCCAGATGAAGATGAATGAGACTGCATTATGCTCCTCTTGTAAACATGACTAGCCCTGTGCATTGTCTCTTCTTGTTAAGTCTCACAAAAGCCTATGAGATGGAAAGAATATGTCATCCAGAAGGTTTTAGTCATCTGTAATTAAGTTGGGTTTCTTGTGTTTTTCTGAGTCAGGAAGAGTCAGGTAGGGGGTGAGAGCATGATAAATTATGGCTTGATTTTAATTAGCTACAAGAAAACTACTTGTTTTGTGTCAAGTATCTTACAGACAGATGTGTGTATACCAAACTGACTTTCTCTTTTTTGTCTCTTTGTTTTTCTGTGAGACAAGGATCAATCACTCTTTTTGCCCTCTTCCTCAGCCACTCCCTTGCTTTTTCAGTGCCTCCTCCAGCTCCTGCATTCTTGGTTCAGTCAGTGGGCATTTCTGATGAAGATGACTAGATAAGCTTACCTCTGTTTCTTTAACTAAACACTACTGATATGAGTTCTAATCTAAATCCCCTCTGATTTCTGATTTCACGAGTGCAGCCACGAGTGCAGCCACCCTCACACCCCAGCTGGGTGTGTTTGCCATGGTAAATGTTTGGTTCAGCCAGCCGTTTGGATCACTGTGTAGCTAGAGAGGGGGCGAATTTCAACATGTCCTCAGAGTAGGAATGCAGCTGCCGGGTGCCCCTCTTCCACTTCCCTGGGCCTTTGACAGCCTGTTTATGAGGAGGTGATGAGCAGGGAGGTAGATAGGAGGAGAGCACATATTGCAGCAGTTGGAACAGGATATGAGATGTGCTGTCATGGCTGAGTCAACTGTTTGTAACTCCGGTCTTGGTCATTTTTATGTATGGGTTGAGAAGACTAACATCCTTTCAAATCCTCTCACATAATCCAACAAACCCAAGATCAAAAATCTGAAAAACATTTGAAGAGGAGTTTTCAACTGACAACAGTGATATGAAGGACAGGTTAGCAATAATATTTGGTCTAGCTGGCTATCTTTTGCATATTTGAAGACAGAAATCTTTCTGTCATTATTGTAGCATGGAGAATTTTTGTTAGCTATTTCCCCCTGCTGCCTGCTTAGCTAAGCTAACTGGCTACTGGCTATAGCATCACATTTACTATACAGACATGAGAATTGTATCAATCTCCTCATATAACTCTCAAATAGGCATTATTTCCCAAAATGTCAAACTTGTCCCTTGATTTAAGTGTTTCTAGCATAAATTATATCAGATACACTAATATCAGGCTGAAAATACCACTTCTCAGTTGTAAAGCTTTGCCTCCACTGTCTGTCAGACATGATGGCATCAGTCTGCAGTGTTAAATTTCCACAACAAACACAGGTGACCCACGTGGCTCTGCTGAGACACTAAGACGACTGTGAATATGAGGTCAAGTTGAACTCTGGTCTTCGCTCTTCGCCGACCAAGGTTACCCAAGCCTCCCTGAGTCATGTGTGATTAGCGCTGAACTGTGCTCCACAAGTCTTCTTAATTTCTATTCAGTTTGAGCAAAGTTCACACCAACTGGTCTCTAAGTGTTTTGCTTATTCTCTGGCTTGACCCTGTTCTTTTTTGCTCCGCATTATGTGGCTTAGTTTTCCCACACGAATGGTTAACCTTGTAAGTCTGTGTTTTGAAACACTCTGAGCTGCTTACAGCTGAAAAACACATCAGGTGGCCATGACTTCTGATGCAGGGGCTATGGAGGAAGAAAGGCAAGTCACGTCAGCTGAAAACACACACCTACTTTCTCATGTGCTCACATTTTCTGTAGTATGGGAGCACACACACATGTATACTCATACTATAGATCACAGAATGGGCCCCTACACACTCACAGTGGGACTCCGTGGCCCTGATTTTCCACATACAGTATCTGTCAGTCCCACTAACTACTGCAAACCTCTGTGGAATCTCAGATGCTGTCTACATTACTGAGTGATTACCTGAATCAAGGCCTCTTCCTCCCAGTCCACTGAAAACTGCCGGCCCTCAGAGGCCATCTTGGCCCCTTCTGGTTGTCATCGCTCTGGCAAAATAATTGATTCATTGCTGATAATGCCCATCTGGTAGCAGAAAGAAGGGGTAATTGTACCTTTCTGTTTGAAATGATGCAGGGATGGTGTGGGGATGTCTGTTTTTCACGCATCATTGGAAAATATTCAGTGTAAAGTTTTGGGATGTCAGATTGTCCTCATATTTCTGGTCCAAATTACCTTTCATCCTGCATGTAATGAGACTAGATGAGGGTAAAAATGTCATATCCCAGATGGTCAAGTTTCAAATCGGTAATAAGCTCAATCTAAGCAACTGAAGAGAGTTTCCAATGCAAAGACAAACTTTCTCAGTCTGTTCATGTTCAGGTGACACATCAAAGAGAAAGTATTATTGTCTGGACTCTTGAGATGCTTGATCAGATTGCACGTATGTATGGGGGCATTTTGTCTGTGTTAGGGTGTGTATAAATATGATACAGTAGGATGGTAGAGTGGGAGAGACTGGTACAGTACCTCAGTGTGTTTGCAGAGAATGAAAGTCTACCACATAACCTGCTAGTAATAGTGAACCATCTGTTAGAGGCTCAAGATTTTATAAGTTACATTTACTTGCAATATTTTTCACATTCCTCCTCAGACATCAACTAGTCCTTCCATCATGATTCAACTCGAATTGTCTACCTTCAAGTTGGAACAATGTGGGGCTGACTCATGATTTTGACTTAAAGGCACAATGACCTGACTGTAAAGGTCTGTTTAAGTCTGAACCTATTATCTGTATTTATTCTTGCTTATCAGTGCGTGTAAGGAGGGTAGCTACCCCACAGTTGGAGTTTATATACCCACAGGCCTGACTAACAGCTTGACTCACCATTTTTCAGTTTATACCATTCACCACTGCCAGTAAGGTGTCAGCATTCAACCAGAAAGGCACAAATATTTTGAGATAGTTTGAATGAAAAGAATGATGTACTTAACATCCACACTACCGTAGGATTCGTTTCCCACATAGTACAACGGGCCACGTGTCATACACACTGAAAACAAGACTGTCTGCACCTTCCGCCTACAAAGTAGAGCTAATAGATCTTGTGCTGACAGTAAATAGTGTGTCCCAGCACAGAGCCTTGCAGAGGGGGTAATCCCTCTACTTCAAAGTTCTGTGGTGTGTTAAAAGGTGCTGATGTAGGGAGCGTCTGGGTGAGTGGACAAAAAGATCAGGTCCATCGTCCATGTGTCTGTCTTTGTGTAATGTGGTGCCCAGACTTGTTGCGGGTCATGCTCTGACTGCTCTGTTCTTTCCAGTTTTGATTCACACGTCACCTACACTGGCTCACTCTGTGGAACTGAATATTTGCTCAGTGTCTTAAGTGTCACCCTAAAAAGTAATATACTTTATAAGGGCAAAGTATCGCACTGTTAAATGCTGCATGGAAAAAAAGTTGTGTATAGTCAAACATACTAAAAGGTGAATCTGCAGGACCTTTTCTGTGTTGAGACTAGCAGGATTATCAGTGAAATCGTCTAGCTTTTTTATGTTGCTGCCGCTGCCTTTGCTGCTACTGTTGTATTGTCTAACACTGTGACACGACTCTGATATAATCTCCCTGCAATAATAATTATGTCTCTCCCTTTCTTTCTCTCTCTCTCTCTCTGTTCAGGCTTCTTGCAGGAGCGCCCAAAGAAAAAGCCCAATCTCTACAAAATGTTAATGAAACAGGTGGTGTTTACTCCTGCCCCATCACCACAGACACCACTGACTGCTCCAGAATGGACCTGGTCAGCACAAGTAAGCCTGGTGCCTATAATGAGATGGGAATAGTTGTTTTGGTATTTAACTGAGGAATGCAGCGTTGCAGTATTATAACTTAGTTTCTCTGTACAGGTCCAGTTAGTGATTTCATTGAGTCTAGTAAAGGTAGCTGACTGCAGTTTGCAACTTAGCAGATTCTAAGATGAGGGAGCATGAGAGAGGAGCTGGCACTGCAGTGAAAACAGGACTCCACATTAGGGATGGGACAATACACTATTTTATCGCCCATCGTGATAAAAAAAAAAAAAAACACTCACAATAACTTGTTCGCAGTGAATTTCGAGAATCGTTAATATCCTCACGAGTGACTTGCAGAAAGGCTGTCCAGCCTGCCAACATGCAGTCCTGTATTGATACTGAATTGCCACAAGGGGGAGCTGCGCCTTTCCAGTCATTCCGAAATACTAAGCCTGTCAACATGGCTGAAGGCCCGGTTTGCCCATTGTATCCCCCGCAAAGCATAGTTAAATGTGGAGATACTATGGAATCCAAAACAAAGGACTCAAGGTAAAATTAACGAACGTTACTGTCAGTTAGGCTACTTAACGTAGCAAGTGTTGGTTCAGTCATACAAACGTTGACGTTTATCCAAATGCTTGTTACGCCGTGTTTTGGTCACCGGTGAATTAAGCTAACGTTAGCCAGGTAACGTTAGCTAGGTAACGTCTTAACATTTACCTTGCTCACATCGCAGTTTAGCGTGTTAGCATGCTAACATTTGCTAATTTGCTAAACGTAAAGTAAGAGAGTGGAGGCTGATGGAAATCTCACCAGTTTTGCGATTTGTTGTTAATGATGATGCTAAATGAAAAGTCAGAGGATCACCAAAGTTATTGCAGTTTATTTCAAGATCCAAATCAAACTCCAAAAACTACAGATGCTGCATTTCCTGTCATGCGTCCAACAGCATCTTTTTTTTTTTATAAGACTGTCCTGCCTGGTTTCCACATATTTCAAACTCCACACCCCTGGGTCATAAAATTTGTAGTCCCCAAGTTAACTGTCATGACATCATTAAGGGTATTTTTCTCAGACTTGCCAAAACTTCCCCTTAAAGCCACAGCAGACGTGCTCACAGTTGTATTCACCATGTAAACTGACCCCTTATGTGTGAAACCACTTGACTTTCCCCATGACACATACAGGTACTGTAGAGGAGGATTGCTATAGAAAGTGAGGAACTATAAGCAATAACCTGAAAATGATAATCAGCCAACTTCCTCTTTATTCAATGAGGACAGAGCTAGTGTGTCAAACAAGCTCAGAGTCTAAACCCCGGCATGTCTAATTGCATTCAGGATCATTTGCTGCACCTACATAATGAGCTCCAAGATACAAAACTCTGAAAGCGCATCCTTTCTTAATTGAAGGTTATTAACTGATAGACTTACCGCTCTACTACCTTAAGGTGAATAAGGCCCCCCAGAGGCTAAAAGTAAGAGCCATAATAAAAGGATTCCTCCTCTCTTTTAATGTTGAGCTCAGAGTGACTGGGGCTGCACTCACAGTGCATTTTTGAGGTTAATATCTGTCAGGGCATGATCCAGGCTGAATGAAGCTTTACTGTTTGGGGTTGGTTTTCTTTTGCCTATGATCACCATAATCATGATGAATGTTTTTTTCTACATAATGGATGATTGGACATGGCTGACTGTGGACTGCATACTGGTTTTATTGGTTGAAATATAATATTGAACTAACAGTAGAATCATGGCAATTGTGACACTGATACTGTTCAGATTTCAGAACTCTGGATGTTAAACTGTATTTTGTACTCTCTATATGTTCATAGTAACCTTTTAAACCCCTGTAATGTAATTGCCACATCTGACCCCAACCCTTATGTCACATCCACAGCAAGTCCTTCTTCTGAGATGGTGGAGGGCATGTGGCTGGGTGTGACAGTGGCCACTCAGAGGGACCAGCCGGGGGGACGCGTACTGGTGAGATGACACCATGTTTTGCTTTATTAGTCACATTAGACACACTATGTATACAGAAACCTTTATTATAGCATTGAGGGTAGGCAGGGTGAGATAAAGCTCTTTGTGTCACAGATGAGATAGTGTGTTAGTTGCACTATTTACTGCAGTACACAGCTACCAGATGTTGCACTCAACACATCTTGTGCACATACACAAGATAGAATTGGACGTGCAGGTAGGAAATGCTACGGAGAGTCATGTTCATGAATAAGAAGTTCTGTTTAGTAAGACAATCTTTTCTATTAATAGTAGCACTTGTTTAAACCTCAGTATGAATACATTATCAGAAGAAGTTGGCAGATTTGACACATTTTAAGTTAGAAATGATTGTGCAGTCCATAACATCCTACAATACACACACTGTGGTTTTCAGGCATGTGGGCATCGGTATGTGAAGATCATCCAAGGTGGCTCAGAGGAGCAGCGGCGGATGATAGGGAAGTGCTACGTAAGGGGAAATGATCTGACCTTTGACCCAAATGATGACTGGCAGACGTATAATTATGAGGTCTGCAACCCCAACAACAACATGGAGTTCGAGGGCATGTGTAACATGGGCATATCAGCTGGCATGACAGACACTGATGTCTACATCGGCACCACAGGCAGCTACATGTGGCAAGGTGGGCGCTGAGGAGTTAATGGCAAAAAGAGCGCATTTTGTTACTTGGCATTGAAATAATGGGCAGGTTTCACAGACAGGGATTTAACACATCCAAGACTACCTAGTGTTAGTCTAACACTGGGATTATTCTCTGTCTGGGAAACCTGTCCATTGTGCATGAAGCAGATTTTAACACTGTTTTCTGATTCTGCTTTGTTATGAAGGAAATGTTCATGTAACATGGAGAAATCCGGATCCAGGGTATTCTTGGGACTCTAGAGACAAGGATTTTGGCCAGCTGAACAATCGATACAGCTATATGGGTGAATATTCAGTCATTCTTGAGTGTGTTTTTGCATCATATAAACTGTAAAATCATTGGGAAGCAGGAAGAACACCTAGCTGTCAGCATGAAGAACAAGAGAAACAAAAAACAAAGGTCAGATGGCAGTTTAACAGTGAATCTCTAACTCTCTCTCCCACAGGTTATTCAGTTCTTGAAGAGAAGAAGCTGCTGAGCCATGATGACTACACAGTAGTGACAGGGTCTCCCAGAAATGAGTCCAAGGGCTCTGTGATGTTTGGGAGAAAGACTGACAACGCCATCCAACCGGCCCTCATCATCACCGGGGAACAAGTGGGCTCGTACTTTGGGGGCAGTCTGGCTGTTACCGACCTCAACAATGATAAGTGCGTTTGGAGGTCATGTTATTAAAATCTATACAGTTCTCTCCAAATGAACAAAAAACAGTGCATCAAGATATCAACAAATCATAGATGACACAACATAAATTAGAAAATAATCTTTCTCCAGCTTTCATATTCATATTTAAATCACAAGCTGCTTAAAATTCTAGATTCACAGTTGGAAAAGAAGAAAAGCAGAAGAGTTATGTTTGTATCTTTTAATGGATTGCCTGTAACTATATTTTGTTCTTTTGAGCTGCCTCATGGTTGAATGCTCTATGATATGCTATGATATGCCCTGTTATGCAGAGAATGCATGACAATGATGTATGTATGAGCTGAGATGAGAGAAGAAAACCTGTCCTTTCAGCAGCTCAGATAAGGTGTTCATGATGACATCATGGTGAAATCATGTGTCTTCCTTTAATGCATGAGTTAAACCTGGTTGGATCTATGGGATTTTAAGGAATATGTACATTTTAGAAGTAATGTTGGTGAATTAAGACTCATGCTTTGTAGGATATGTAGGTATGTATTTGCATATTAAGTCATATTTTTGGATGTTTCTTTGCCTATTCCAGCTGGAATGACCTGATTGTGGGTGCCCCATTTTACTTTGACCGTATGAACGATCATGGTGGAGCAGTGTATATCTTCATGAATGAGAATGGATCTTTCAAGAAGACTGCTACCATGGTACTGAAGGGTCCGTCGTCTTCTGGATTTGGCTTGGCAGTCACTGCCATTGGTGATGTCAACCAAGATGGATTCCAAGGTGTGAAACAGCTTCTGAACTCAAAAAACAAAAATAAAACTTCACCCAGACTGCAAATCCATTGATAGACACAGATACAAAATGATGTACTTTATGAAATGGTAATGCAGGAACTTCTGGTAAAATTCAATTTTACAGATTTTTTACAATGGTTTTTAAGGTGGTGTGTTGGCCACTCTCTTATGGAAAGAATCAAGCTACTGTCGAGAGGAAGCATTGGGTTAAGACGTTGTATGATTGTCTTTTATGCAGTATTTGTACGCAGTCATCTCAGCAGGGAAACTGTTGACTGTTACATTTCAGGCTGTTTAAAAGCTGTACAAAATTGCCATGGCTGGCAATTTACTAATAATTAGGTGGTGCAATGTTGCCCCCTAGAGGACTAATATATTTCATACACTGATATTTTACTCCTTTGTTACTGTCTGCAGACTTTGCAGTGGGGGCTCCTTTCCACGACACAGGAAAGGTCTACATATGGATGGGATGTAAAGAGGGAATCTCAGAGAAGCCCAGTCAGGTAATATCTGACACCCACTGCCATGGATACACCTTAGACGTAATCTGAAAGTGCCCAGATTCACTGTATTAATTTCCATGTGCCATTGTTGCCCTCTATAGGTAATAGAGGGTAAGACAGTAGGTAATGGTGAATTCCATACCTTTGGCTACTCAATCAATGGTGGGATGGACATGGATGAGAGCGGTTACCCTGACATCTTAGTTGGTTCCCTGGACGACCGCATTGCCCTGCTCAGGTAGATATAAGAAAATACATGTCACTTCTGTGTGAGAAGAGGGAAATTTATGTTTTTCAGGTCCTGTTAACTATGGGGTTATAAAATCCCTGAGTGATCTTTTGGCTGAACAGAAAATGGTTTTAATTTAAAAGAAAAGATAAGTTCTTGAAAACTTAACACTGTTAAAGTACAAAATAACATCTGAAATATACGGAGGAATTACATGGAAGATATTCACAACTATTGCTGGTGTTTGTCTCAATTGTAGACTCTAAATTGTGCACTTTTTTCATATGATGATATAACTTTGATTGAAGTTTAATTCCTTTTTTCAATTTATTTGTTTTCAGAGCTCGACCAGTCGTCCACTTAAATACGGTCTTCAGTGCTAAGCCTAAGATTGTGGACCCTAACCAGTGTCCTGGAAATACACCATGGTGAGCTGTCATCTCAGAACATGTCATTCTGAAACTAGCTTATTCACATTTTTCAAATATTTGCCAATGACTCTTTGTGTTTTACAGCATTACAGCAAAACTGTGTATGACTTTCACTCTGAGCAATGGAAACAAAGACCTCAAGAAAAATATCAGTAAGAAGTCTTCTTATTCTTTAATGGAAAATTTTTCCAAATTGCTTAAAAACGGGCCACAATCTTAAATCTATACATATATCTGTAGTTAAAATTTGTTGAGATACTGGCCTGCTGGCTGCTCACTGAGCTATATATTGTCTGAAACTACTGTATTATCAATTTAACACTTGCTGCAATGTTCTATAATGTGTTACTCTATATGTTTTGACATTGTAAAGCGGTGAAGTACACAGTGGAGGCAGACATGGAGAGGAGAAGAAGCCCTCGAGTTCGTTTCCAGAGCAATAATGATGACACCTATACCGGTTTGCTGAGCTTGCAATCCTCCAAAGAGACATGTTATGACCTAAAGCTGTTTGTAGTGGTGAGTTTTCAACATGTATGTGTATTAAATGCTGTGTATGTTCATGCCATTGTGTTGACTGAAAAGCTGCTGTTGTCTAAGTCATGCACATATTCACACTAGTATTACATTCTTGGATGACTTAACAGGCTCCTGTGAGGGACAAACTGAAGCCAGTGGTCTTTTCCCTCAACATATCCTTACACGAACAAAAGCCTAAATCCAGACGCTCCCTGCAGAACCTGGACTCCTTCCCAGTTCTGAGCGAGGAGCAGAAACTCACTCAAAAAGATGAGGTATGGTGTGGCGCATAAGCCACATTCATGTACCACATTTTTGATAACTTAGTGTATAAGTATATGTGGTCTTCCCCCTGTCAGATATGATATAATGTTATTTGTTAAATTTCCGACAGATTGATTTTCAGAAGGAGTGTGGCTCAGATAACAAATGTTCCAGTAACCTGCAGCTGACTGCCAAGTTTGTTGACGATGACGATAAGCCTTACCCCAGGTGAAATGAAATTCTGAAAACTAAGCCTTCTTTGACTGATATGGGTTTTTAATGCTGCTATAGAAACCACAGTTTTTAGATGAATGTCACACAGTATGGGATTTATGTTTAGTATGATATTTTGGGGAATACGTTTACTATGTTGGAAGGAGTTAGATGAGAAGATTGGTACCACTGTCATGTCTGTACAGTACATATAAAGCTACTATAAAGCTGTTTCTCCCTTTCTCCAGGTCTTGTGCTAAGCTAATTACATTGAAAAACAAATGAATAAATACCTGTTTTCCATTTCAGGGACAAGCTGGGTTTAACCCAGGTGCTTCAGTTCAACACCAATATGAAGATCATAAGGCTGATGGTGGAGGTGACTAACATCCCTTCCGGGGGGAGGTTGGCCGAGGATGCTCATCAGGCCATGCTCAATGTCACCATCCCTGAAGCACTGACATATTCTGGTGTCAGGTCATCGGTACGTCCACTAGAGGGTAGCAGACGACTGAGAAATATATACATTTATTAGTTACCTCCTCTTGCTAAGGCTAAAATTCCTTCATTGATAACACAAACTTACAATGCTAGATTGTTCATTTTCTCTATCATAAAGATGTAAATAAAAATTAGCTTGGCTTCAGTTTTCTCAAGCAAAATACACACTGAACTCATTGTCCCTACTTGCACATTCATCTCCAGTCTGTTAAACTGCTTGATTTTATAATCCTGTTCACTGTTTTAATATACTGACTGTGTGTTTAGGACCATGATGTACAATGCAGTCTTGATACCACAGTGATCTGTGAGCTGGGGAATCCACTTAAAGGCAATGAAAGGGTGAGTGTACAGAGTTTTCTCTCAAAATAGTTTTTCCTCTGCTGAGATGGGTTTCTCATACTTCTCGTTCCTTTGCCTTCATTATCAGGTGTCACTTGTCCTCAAGTTTGAGACAACAGGGATTGATTTACACACACAAGAGATTAACTCCCAGCTGCTTCTGTCCACGTAAGTGCTTAAGATTTTTAGATTCCTTTAAATCTAAGGATAACGTGTTCATAGGAGTTGTACAAGTTCACTTTTTACAGTGGTGTAGCACTAGACAACGACTAGTTTTAATCTAGACTTTATATCCACATTTGCTTATATTTAGGTCCCAGTTTTGGTTCTACAGTATATAATTTATAAAAAACTTTTAAGCTTTTTAGTACAAAATATAAAGTTGCTTTTCAATTGTCAGTGGTTATGTTATTGTAGACATAAATTCAATTGGCATTCAGTGTTGTAATATGGTTTGTTTCTTCAGTCTCAGTGAACAGAGTGACCTGAGGCCTGTGCCTGTGGCCCTGATGATTGAAAACACCATTCTCCCCACCTTCTCCTTGTGAGTCCCATTACCCACAACAACTCATGACGTATTGAATATACAGTAAAGAGCACAGAAATGCCATGGACGCTGAGGCACTAAATGTCACGTCACATTATCTTCCACGTAGTGCTTTTATCCGCAGAAAGTACAATCATTTCTAACTCTCGCCCCGTCCAGAGCGAACGCCTTGGTGCAAACAAAATTCGGTGGAACAGTGATGGGCGAGTCAGCTATGGTAAACACCAGTGACGTGGGCAGTCTGGTGGAGTTCACCTTCAAAGTGAGTCACCTTCACCACTCAGGCTATATTAGACCTCCAGGACTGTATATTGCATCTACAATATGTGTGCTACTCAGCCACATTTCCCTCATCCCCACCCAGTCTTTGAAGCCACCAACACTTTTGTTCTTCAGAAGTTTAATATTGCGTGGGGAAAGGATTGTTATGTGAGCCATGGTTTGTGGTGTAAGCATGACCAGGGGTGGATACTATTTAGGAGTAACTAAGTTACGGTCCAGCTCTGACTGTTATTTTACACTATATTGTTATTCTGCACTATCACTGCCTTTTTTCTTTCTTTTTTTAGCTGCTGACTGTTTTTTCTCCACCAGGTGAACATGAGGGGACAGCCCCTTGGAGACTTGGGGACCCTGGCTGTGGAGTTTGATTGGCCCTATGAGGTAGCCAACGGCAAGTGGCTGCTGTACCTGACGAAGATTGTCGTTATGGGGGAATCAGAGATGGAATGTAACCCTCCTGACTCAGTTGTCAACAATCGGAACCTAACTGTAAGGCTCTGTTTTAAGCTTTGGTTTAGAAGGTGTTGTTGTATCACCCTCACACGTACTCACGTTCACTCACTCACAAGTACTTCCTGTAATAGGCGTTGAAGATGCAGATTATGAAGACATTGCTTAACACAAAATACACAAATCAGTCCCAGTGATTCAGATGTAAAACCACATGAAAAGGTGACTGGGGTGATACTCAGCCTGTGGCCTTTGATACGTGTCATGTTTTTTTTCTCTAATCTTTCCTATCTCTGTTCTTTCATACTGTACAGCTGACTGGTGCCCACACCCATGACATACGCACATCCCAAAATGTTCCATTTCTGAAAAGCCACAAACATGGTTACAAACAAACAGAGGTAGAGGCTTTAATGAAAGGCCTTGGGCAAAGAACAACCGTAAGAGTGTACAGCAAGCAGCTCTGTGCTTTGAACTAAATGCTAATGTCAGCATACTAACATGCTCAATATGAAATGGCAGGTATGATGTTTACCATCTCTGTTTAGCTTGTTAGCACACTATTTTTTGCTTCTTAGCACCAAACACAGAGTTAAAGCTGAGGCTGAGGGGACATTCCCATCCCCAGAGCACGGCTATAAAACAGTATGACACTCAAACACCTCTGGGAAATGTAATAGTGGGTGATGCATTCCACTGAACTGGACCGATATTAAGCAAGATTAAATTTACCTAACTGATGCTGAGTGTAATGTGCTGTGCACAGACTTGTTACACATGCTGTTATTCATCCTGATGTCAGTGTGAAGTGAAGCAGTCTGAGCAGTTTGAGGAAACGTCAGTGGTAGAAAAGTGGTGTGAAAATGGTCTCAAAGCCAAACCACAGCTGTTCAGAAATACATTTTGGAAAAAACATCTGTGTCGCCACACACAAACCTCACAGAGCCCCAAATAGAAAATAATAATGCGTGTGGCCTACATATAGACAGTGGGAATGACAATGCTATTCTCAGAAGAATTTGGTAATGTCTTTATCAAAACCAGTAATTACCACAAACCCTCTGATGTAATGTCTCTGTCTCCTCTGCTTTCTTCTTTCATTTTCCCTTCTATTTTCACTTGTCCTCCAGTTGTCGGGGAGCGGACCTAAGCGTACTAAACGGCAGATCGTGGTGGATGATGGTCATGATGAGACACAGCCCCATATCATTGAGCCGCAGGCGGCCATCACATTGGTCACGCATCGAAAAGAGACCCACTTGTTGGTAAGAAATGGATCTGCCTGAGTGCTCTCATGGACAGCTTTTACGCGTCATTTGAGGTGTTATGTTTGATCATCAGAGTGAGTTCTTCACATTTCACCTCTCCCGTTCAGCAGACAGACAGAAACACACCTAACAATGGCCTACTTTAACTCAACATATACTACACTGTATAAAGGTATCACTGAGCACAGAAGTGAATCTTCACCTATATTGACAGTATCCCTTGAACTCCTATAACAATAGAGCTAACTTTAACTGTCAGGGCTCCTAGGCTGTAGAATTTACAGTATACAGGATTTATTACATATTTTCTGTTAACTGTATACGTGTGTATTTGTCCATGTTTGTTCACTTGTTTAATAGTTCTTTTCTCGTTTTATGTTCAAGGAATGCTCAAAGGGGACAGCAAAATGCGTGAAGTTCAGTTGCCCACTGCTCAACATGACGGATTCAGCCAAGATTTATGTCCGGTCCCGTTTGTGGAACAGTACAATGTTAGAGGTTAGCTCACCAGTTGCAGCCACATACACTCAAACAGGGTAGAGACCTTGTAATTCAAGACTAGACCACTGGTAAACACAGGTTTTTCTGAGGTCCTTGCTTTGGTGTGAAAGAGTATATCTGTGATTTAAACATTTTTAAACCTTTTTACTTTTTTGTGAAAATGTTTTGATGCTGTTTGTGCGTGTGTGTGTGTGTGTCCACAGGACTATTCCAACGCTCTGCGAGTTACAGTCAGAGGTCATGCCACACTGAAGCTCATTAAAAATACATCAAACATCAAGATGGAAAATCAGACCATCATGGTGCGTAAGGACTACAACGATGATGATGATTGTGTTGATGATACTGATGATTTTACCTGACTGTCTCCATCTTTCTTGTAGTTCACAGTAGAAATAGAACCAGAGGAGGGAGTGGAGACACCCTATGAGCTCCCGCTGTGGATCATCATCTCAGCAGCAGTAGCAGGAATTTTACTACTAGGAATCATCATTCTGATACTATGGAAGGTGAGGCCACAAATCACACTGTGCTGATCAGTTACTCACACTGAAGATCCTCCCTGGGTTTTGTGACAGCCACTGACCCATTCATCTTAGTCTGTGACCTCCATACAAGCCATTAGTCTAACCTGTGACTTACCCCCTCCTTCCCCATGCACCCTCCTCCTCCTACTCCACCCCCAGTGTGGCTTCTTCCAGAGGGCCAGCAGGAGGGAGATGTATGAGGCCAAGGCACAGAAGGCTGAGATGAAGATCCAGCCCTCTGAGACAGAGAGGTTGACTGAGGACTACTGAGGCCCGCATGGGTCCCCAAACAGCACACACCAGTGGGGCTTTTGGGTAAAAACACCCCTTCAAATGGATTTTCTATGGATACTATCAATGACAGCTCTACGCTCGGGGTGTGATTCAACTCAACACTTCACTTTCTGTCGCTTCACCGTACTCCAGTTTCTTGTCGTTGCTGTAGCTAACATTTCTTCGGTTTCCCTTTCAGCCTAATACTGTGCACTGCACTGCTGATCACTGTTTTATATCACGTTTGTCTTCACTACCATATCCATCTTTTCCATCTTACTCAGTAGGATATTGTGGGTCTCTGTGCCACCTAACCTGCTTTTCCTCAGCCTCTGAATCCTAAATCTTCTTCTCAACCCGTCATTAATCCCAGCTCCCCTGCCATTTAAGTGCATCCTCTTTAATGTCACCTCCTTCTCTCCCTTTTCCCTCCAGCTTGGATTCTTTAAGCGAGCCATCTACTACCGGATAATGCCAAAGCACCAGGGGGTGAAAATTCGCAAGGCTGAGCGCTATCAGTTCAATCTGGGATTTCAGCCTGAGGAGCCGCAGAAAAAGTATTGGATCACCAACTGGACAGAGATGCAGCATTACTACTACTGAGGCCTTTACTTTGAACCCTGAACCACTCAACATCACACTGGCACAGGCCAAACAAAGAGCACTGGGCTCAGCTGAGCCACATGGACTTTGCAGCGCATGGACCAACTGTGGGTAAAGCATTCAATTTGACACTTTTTTAAATTTTCTAGTAGATTTCATCAACTCTTTCAGTGCAATATACTGAACATTTTTGTTTCAGAGATTGTAATTTGTTAAGTATTTTTGAAGAATGCAGTGTTGTACATTGGAATTGGAGGTTGCATTCAAGAGTAAATTGTAAATTGTTTTGATTACATTGCAAGTTTTTATGTACTGAACTTTGCATGTGTACTTTCATTTTTTTCTTTCTGAATCCTCTGAGCAAAGTTACCGGTCATTCATCATGTTGATTTCCACCATTTCTATTTTTCTCTCTAAACTGAGAGTCCCTTGATTCTCTCTCTGATTGTATATGCCCTTCCTGCTCTGTCACCAGGCATCACTTAATGGTCAGTTGTTGTAGGCTACGTAAAGGTTTAAAACCTGCACCAGTAGTTTTGGAGATCATTTTCCAACTGCACTTAAAAGATGTTGACCAGCACCCACTCTGTAATGAGTGAAGGAGTGTCTTTATGTGAATGTCCATGTCAGTGTTTTGCAAGCATTACGTAGACTAGCGTCTTGAGTGCAGTTATGGTTGTGGCTCTCATGTGTAGAACATGACTTTGAAATTTTTCAAGCTATGTAGAAATATTATTTCCCTGGTTTAGGGAATAAACAGAGAGAAGGCCACAGAAAAAGTGGTACTCAGTGGTGAATCTTACACTTTATAGCCCAGCTGGACATGTTTAATTTGCCCACATTTAAATTCCATTGTAAAGAGTCATCCAAGCACCCCTGCAACAAGTTGAAAAGCAGTAGGTTCTTGTTTGTATGTAGAATTATTCAACATTTGATGATGAGATCATGGGAGCACACTTGATTATTATTTATTATACTGTCGTGTTATTACAGTAAAGAACCTGTCTGAATATCTTTAAATATGTCACATATAGGGAGTCACAACACTGGATTAAAGAATACATGCTATTATATCTTCATGAGACTTCATGATATTGTAAGCTTCAGCATAGTTAGCTACATCATGAATTGTACATAGTGACAATTTACGCTGAATTGACTGTTTGAATGAATGTCTACAGTATGTCATTGGCCTTTGTTGTTTCACTGTCCCAAAGCTTTGTATTTTTGTATGAGACAGTAAGCTGACACTTGGATTGTTTCCAAGCCATTGTGGCCAACCTGCAGCACTGAAGGCATACTGGATCCGGAGAAGACTGTCACTGAACAGTCTCTGATGGGACTGAGTGTTGCGTTACCAGTCTGGTACCTGAGAGTCCACAGCTACTCTGTTGTGACTGTGACCAATACAGAGGCTCCATTGACTCTGTGAGTAAAGAGGGAAGGGCTGAAACCAATGCACAAACTCTGTTCTGTGTGGTGGTGTTTTTTTTTTACTGTGCAGTTTCAATGTAATTAAATTGTTTTTAACAACCTTTGGAGTTCAGTTGCTACCAGGAGACATTCTGTGTTTTGTTTGAACACATGGCAGAATAAATATTTAATGTCTTTATTGTAGAAATGCAGAGGATTCAACAAAAAAGAAACAAATCAAATATTCAGAAATGCTAACACAATTAATGACTTTACAAACATTCATTTTAAAACATTTTCCTCCCTAAACATTCAAATATTACAAATAAATTACAAAACAGTAATGTTCTTTTGCATAGGCAAAAAAATTATTTGACTCCATGTGTATACAATAAATATACAAGACTAGATAGGGAGGCAGACCAAAAAGAAATGCAAATTTGATCAGATGTACTGTACAGTACACAAAAACACTGATGTTCACATTGAGGTTGGTACTGTGCTAGCTACAGTAAGTCAGGCCTTACTTTAGCCCTTTAGCCGTCACCAACAACTAGTCCTTTTGCTTGAGCTCCATTGTGGAGAGGGACTTTTGAGGCTTCTTTGATTTCCTGTACTTGTAGGCCAATAGGATGGTGGCCACCAAGAGGACCAGGCCAATGACCAATAAGACCCACTGGCCAGCTATGGCAGCTGCGCCGTCCACGCTCATACCCAGGAAGTCCACTTTACCAGCTTTACCTGGACACAAACAAAAATACTGAGTAAGAGACACATGGGATTGATTGTTTTTCACTGACAAACTCAGTCACTCATGTTAAGTAAGATGCAGATTATCCACAAGGGTGATAATCATTGACCATTATTGATGCCATATTATACTATGATATTTTTTGATGGTTCTTGACGCCTTTCTATACTATATTTTTTGATTCCTTTCTATAGTATGTTTTTTGACCATTTTTGACAACATACTACTATGACATTTTTTGACAACATTCTATACTATAACATTTTTTGATGATTTTTGATGCCATACTACACTATGACATTTTTTGACCATTTTCGACACCATGCTATACTATGACATTTTTTGACAAATTTTGATGTCTTTCTATGCTATGACATTTTTGGACAAATTTTGATGCCATACTATGACATTTTTTCATGGTTTTTGACAACATTCTATTCTATGATTTTTTGACCATTTTTGACACCATACTATACTATGACGTTTTTTGACGCCATACTATACTATGACATTTTTTGATGATTTCTGATGCCTTACTATACTATGACATTTTTTGACCATTTTTGATGCCATACTATACCGCTGACGGTACACAGCCATTTTGACACCATACTATACTGGCGTTTTTTGACGCCATACTATACTACTGACATTTTTCATGATTTTTGATGCCATACTATACTATGACATTTTTGATATTTTGACATATACTATACTGACATTTTTGACCATTTTTGATGCCATACTGACTTTTTTCATGGTTTTGACAACATTCTATTCTGTTTTGACCATTTTGATGCCATACTATACTGCATGACGTTTTTGACCATTTGACACCATACCTATACTACGACATTTTCAAATTTTTGATGCCATACTATGACATTTTTAACATTTTGACAACATACTACCTGTAACATTTTTGTCATTTTGACACCATACTACGCCTACATTTTTCCCATGGTTTTGGCGCCTTTCTATGCTGACTGTTTTGACCATTTTGATGCCATACTATACTATGACATTTTTGACCATTTTTGATGCCATACTATACTATGACATTTTTTGACCATTTTTGATGCCATACTATGACTTTTTTCATGGTTTTTGACAACATTCTATTCTATATTTTTTGACCATTTTTGATGCCATACTATACTATGACATTTTTTGACCATCTTTGATGCCATACTATACTATGACATATTTTGATGATTTTTGATGCCATAGTATACTATGACATTTTTTGATGATTTTTGATGCCATACTATACTATGACATTTTTTGACCATTTTTGACACCACACTATACTATGACATTTTTTTGACCATTTTTGACACCATACTATACTATGTGGCGTTTTTTTGGCCATACTATACTATGTGTTTTGATGATTTTTGATGCCACTTTTATACTATGACATTTTTGATTTTTGATACCTGGTATACTATGACATTTTGATGATTTTGATGCCATACTATACTATGACATTTTTGACCATTTTGACACCACACACTATACTACTTATTTTTTTGATATTTTTGACTGTACTATACTATAGCGTTTTTGGCCATTTTATACTATGACATTTTGACCATTTTGATACCATACTATGTCGACATTTTTCGCGGTTTTTGATACCCTTACTATACTATGATGTTTTTGACCATTTTTGACACCATACTATACCTGTAACAGCGTTTTGACGCCATACTATATACTATGACATTTTTGACCATTTTATTTTTATACTATACTATGACATTTTGACCGGCTTTTGACACCATACATACTATGATGTTTGCTGACCATTTTTGATGCCATACTATACTATGACATTTTTGACCATTTTGACACCATACTATACTATGACATTTTTTTTGACCATTTTTGACACCATACTATATGATGTTTTTGTCATTTTGATGCCATACTATACTGGCATTTTGACCATTTTGATGCCATACTATCTTTCGACATTTTTCTTGATTTTTGATGCCATACTATATACTATGACATTTTTGGCTGACCATTTTGACGCCATACTATACTATGACATTTTTTGACCATTTTGATGCCATACTATGACTTTTTCATGGTTTTTGACTTAACATTCTATTCTATATTTTTGACCATTTTTGATGCCATACTATACTATGACATTTTTTGACCATCTTTTGATGCCATACTATACTACGACATTTTTTCATGATTTTTGATGCCATACTATACTATGACATTTTTTGACCATTTTTGATGCCATACTATACTATGACATTTTTTTTTTACATTTTTGACAACATACTACTATGACATTTTTTGACCATTTTTGACACCATACTATACTATGACATTTTTCATGGTTTTATTTTCTATGCTATGACTTTTTTTGACCATTTTTGACACCATACTATACTATGATGTTTTTTGACCATTTTTGATGCCATACTATACTATGACATTTTTTGACCATTTTTGACATCATACTATACTATGATGTTTTTTGACCATTTTTGACACCATACTATACTATGACATTTTTTGACCATTTTTGATGCCATACTATACTATGACATTTTTTGACCATTTTTGACACCACTATACTATGACATTTTTTGACCATTTTTGACACCATACTATACTATGACGTTTTTGGCGCCATACTATACTATGACGTTTTGACCATTTTGATGCCATACTATACTACGACATTTTCATGATTTTTGACGCCATACTATACTATGACATTTTTTGACCATTTTTGACGCCATACTATACTATGACATTTTTTGACCATTTTTGATGCCATACTATGACTTTTTTCATGGTTTTTGACAACATTCTATTCTATTTTGACCATTTTTGATACCATATTACTATACTATGACATTTTTTTTGACCATCTTTGATGCCATGCTCTCTGACATTTTTCATGATTTTGATGCCATACTATACTATGACATTTTTTAAATATTTTGATGCCATACTATACTATGACATTTTACCATTTTTGACAACATACTACTATGACATTTTTTGACCATTTTTGACACCATACTATACTATGACATTTTTTCATGGTTTTTGGCGCCTTTCTATTCTATGACATTTTTTGACCATTTTTGACACCGCTATACTATGATGTTTTTGACGCATTTTGATGCCGCGCCTATACTATGACATTTTGACATTTTGACACCTTACTTGTACTATGATGCTGACCATTTTTGACACCATACTATACTATGACATTTTTTGACCATTTTTGACGCCATACTATACTATGATGTTTTTTGACCATTTTTGACACCATACTATACTATGATGTTTTTTGACCATTTTTGACGCCATACTATACTATGACATTTTTTGACCATTTTTGACACCATACTATACTATGATGTTTTGACCATTTTGATGCCATACTATACTATGACATTTTTTTGACCATTTTGATGCCATACTATACTAGACATTTTTTCATGATTTTTGACGCCATACTATACTATGACATTTTTTGACCATTTTTGATGCCATACTATGACTTTTTTCATGGTTTTTGACAACATTCTATTCTATATTTTTTGACCATTTTTGATGCCATACTATACTATGACATTTTTTGACCATCTTTGATGCCATACTATACTACGACATTTTTTCATGATTTTTGATGCCATACTATACTATGACATTTTTTGACCATTTTTGATGCCATACTATACTGACATTTTCCTTTTGACAACATACTACTATGACATTTTGACCATTTTTGACTTCCTTACTATACTATTGTTTTCATGAGTTTTTTAGCGCCTTTCTATGCTATGACATTTTTTTGACCATTTTTGACACCATACTATACTAAGTGTTTTTGACCATTTTGATGCCATACTATACTATGACATTTTTTGACCATTTTGACACCATACTATACTATGATGTTTTGACCATTTTGACACCATACTATACTATGACATTTTTGACCATTTTATTTACCATACTATACCTGTAGTGTTTTTTTGACCATTTTGACACCATACTATACTATGATGTTTTTGACTATTTTAGCGCCATACTATACTGCAACATTTTTGACCATTTTTGACACCATACTATACTATGATGTTTGTTTGACCATTTTGATGCCATACTATACTAGCAACATTTTGACCATTTTTGATGCCATACCTCTTTCGACATTTTCCATGATTTTGGCCTTCATACTATACTATGACATTTTGACCATTTTATGATGCCATACTATGACTTTTTTCATGGTTTGAGCAACATTCTATTCATATTTTGCAGCCATTTTTGATGCCATACTATACATGACATTTTTTGACCATCTTTGATACCATACCTCTCTGACATTTTTCTTGATTTTTTTTGATGCCATACTATACTATGACATTTTTGTGCATTTTGATGCCCTTACTATACTATAACATTTTTTAACCATTACCGACACTTTTCATGACATTTTTTGACCATTTTGACACCATAACTATTTTACAACATTTTTCACTTAGTTTTTGGCGCTTTTCTATGCTATGACGGCGTGACCATTTTGGCGCCCTTACTATACTGACATTTTGGCTTCATTTTGATGCCATACTATGACTTTTTCATGGTTTTTGACAACATTCCTATTCTATATTTTGACCATTTTTGATGCCCTTACTATACTATGACATTTTTGGCTGACCATCTTGATGCCATACTATCTCGACATTTTCGCGATTTTTGATACCACTTACTATACTGTGTTTTTGACCATTTTTGATGCCATACTATACTATGACATTTCCATTTTTGACAACATACTACTATGACATTTTTTGACCATTTTTGACACCATACTATACTATGACATTTTTTCATGGTTTTTGACGCCTTTCTATGCTATGACATTTTTTGACCATTTTTGACACCATACTATACTATGATGTTTTTTGACCATTTTTGATGCCATACTATACTATGACATTTTTGACCATTTTGACACCGCCCTATACTACAGTGTTTTGACCATTTTGACACCATACTATACTATGATAACGACCATTTTGGCGTATACTATACTGCAACATTTTGACCATTTTGACACCATACTATACTATGATGTTTTTGACCATTTTGATGCCATACTATACTACGCGACATTTTGACCATTTTGATGCCACTATACTACGACATTTTTCGCGGTGCCGGCGCCCTTACCGGCATTTTTTTTGACCACCATTTTGATGCCCTTCTGTGGCTTTTCATGGTTTGACAACATTCTATACCTGCACGACCATTTTTTGATGCCATACTATACTATGACATTTTTTGACCATCTTTGATGCCATACTATACTACGACATTTTTTCATGATTTTTGACGCCATACTATACTATGACATTTTTTGACCATTTTTGATGCCATACTATACTATGACATTTTTTACCATTTTTGACAACATACTACTTGACATTTTTTGACCATTTTTGACTTTTCGCTACTATACTATGACATTTTCATAGTTTTTAAGCGCCTTTCTATATATGACATTTTTTGACATTTTTATTTCGCCCTATACTATGATGTTTTTGACCATTTTTGATACCATACTATACTATGACATTTTTTGACCATTTTGACACCCATACTATACTCGACATTTTCGCGATTTTTGGCGCCATACTATACTACTGACATTTTTTGACCATTTTGATGCCATACTATACTACGACATTTTTCATGATTTTGGCCATACTATACTATGACATTTTGCAGCCATTTTGGCGCCATATATACTATGACATTTTGACCATTTTTGATACCCATACTATGACTTTTTTTCATAGTTTTGACAACATTCTATTCTATATTTTTGACCATTTTGATGCCATACTATACTGCATGACATTTTGACCATCTTTGATGCCATACTATCGACATTTTCACTTGATTTTGATGCCACTATACTATGACATTTTTTACCATTTTGTTAACATACTACTATGATGTTTTTGACCATTTTGACACCATACTATACTATGACATTTTCCTTGGTTTTGGCCTTTTCTATGCTATGACATTTTTTGACCATTTTTGATGCCATACTATACTATGACATTTTTTGATGATTTCTGATGCCTTACTATACTATGACATTTTTTGACCATTTTTGACACCACACTATACTATGACATTTTTTGACCATTTTTGACACCATACTATACTATGACGTTTTGTGACGCCATACTATACTATGACATTTTTGATGATTTCTGATACACTTACTATGTAAACATTTTGACCATTTTTGACACCATATACTATGACATTTTGACCATTTTGACACCATACTATACATAGCGTTTTGGCCTTATACTATACTATAACATTTTTGACCATTTTGACACCATACTATACTATGACATTTTGACCATTTTTTGATGCCATACTATACCTCGACATTTTTCATGATTTTGGTACCCTTACCTATGACATTTTTGACCATTTTGACACCATACTATACTATAGCGTTTTGGCCTTATACTATACTATGACATTTTTTCATGGCTTTTGACGCCATACTATACTATGACATTTTTTGACCATTTTTGATGCCATACTATGACATTTTTTGATGGTTTTTGACAACATTCTATTCTATGATATTTTTTGACGCCATACTACGCTATGACATTTTTTCATGGTTTTTGGTGCCTTTCTATGCTATGACGTTTCAAAATCTCTAAAACTGCTGCAGCTATGAGTCGCTGACACTAACAAAATTATCTCAGCATGATATTTGTCATAAAATTTTTGTGCTGGTATTAACATTACATAATGATAATCAAAAGTAGCAAAGGAAGGGTAACATGCTCCCTTTTGACACAGTCTTTTTTTTCACCTCCTTTATGTTATTTTTGCACGTCCATCCTCTTGCTTAAGATCTCATCAATCTAATCTGTATACATCCTTTCAGCAGGATCTCATCAGTAAAACAAGAGAAGCAGGAGATTGATTTCACTATAAGCCACAGCAGAGGAAAAAAACTAAATGAATGCCTCTGTGAGAAGCTATTGTGTCTTTTCTTTCTGGGAAAGAGTTCAAAAAAACATTTGGCTTAGAGATTGGAAAACTTGTTTGACACAGACACAAACATGCACAGGCTTGCCTGTATGTGTTTCTGTGGAAGTATTGAAGTATGGGAATGCCTTATACGTACCAGGCATACTAGGTTTCCAGTTGTACTCAGGCCACCCGCGGATATCGTTGTTCTTGTTGTTCTCTGCCTCCAGCCATTGAATGAGAGGTTGGAAATACTGCATGAGTGGCTGGGCACTCATTTTGGGCTGGCCAGTGATCATGGTCATAGCCTCAGGCCAGGGCTTACTGAAGCCCAGCTTCATCACGTCACTGAAAACAACAACATAGGTCAGAGAGGAGGTCAGGGAAGACGTGGATCAGTCACAAGAGTGTGTTCTAGAGATAATTACACACATGACACGAAGCATGTTTCCACCCACGGCCTGCACATACAGAGACTAAAATCTTTCAGCTGTCAAAAGTCAGTGCTACAGTCATGTCTGTTCTTTCTGGAAAAGGGAATAAACACAATATATATTGTTTTCTTGCACATTCTTAGTATGTACACACATTTTTGAATTTGAACAGTGAAGAGAATTGAGATTTGACTGTTCTCAGGTTTTTCATGTCACATGTGCACCAGGAGATACTGATGTTGTATAAAGGATATTTTTTGTGTAAACACTATTAGTGGTTGCACATCATTCACTGCCAACAGTGGTTATGGGAAGGTGTGTGAATGTGTGCACTAACCCCAGCAGCTTCCCAGCTTCTTTAGATTTGTAGATATCACAGGTGTGGAGAGGCCCAACATGATTGGCAGCGTCACACAGAGCTTTGTGGAACTGGAACTGGATGACGAAGCTGACAAAATACCTGATTGAAGATCAGAACATGTACTGTCACAAGTGCATTTCACTGCCAACAGAAACCAGAAAAATTAAGAAAACAGATTAAGCTGATACTGTTACACTGATGGCGTGTAATGGTGATTGATTTTTGTTTTTGAGCCAAGTGACTAAGTGCACAGCATGTTCTACAATGTATTTATCTTATCTATCTATACTTGATTAGAGTGTGTTGAAGCAGTTATCTGTGCTCAATTATCAGGTGCCTTGTTTGTTCTGTCGAATCAGGAAAATTTACCTGACGTAGGGCACGTTAGCGGGGATGTGAAACTTTGCACCTGGGTCGAAGTCATCTTCAGTACGGGTTACAGGTGGACACAGACCCTGGTACTTCATTCTGCAACACAAAAAAGAGGAGGAGTATAATCTGGTTGCTCTTTCAGTAAATAATTTACTATTGCAATAAGTTATTACACAGTCAGTCACTTACTAATTAACTTTAATTTTCTGGATGATAAATATTTTACATGGTAATTGTAAAAGTGCTCTTGAACTTTACCTGAGGTTCCACCACTCTTTATTGTACTCTGTCGATGGGATGCGTCCATCAAATACCTTCCATCTCCACTGGTCCATCAGGTAGCCAAAAGGTAGGAAAGCGATCTTGTCAAGTGCCATGCTCATCAGGAAGTTGATATCACTCTCTACAGGAAGGGAGAGGAACATGTAAACCATGAGCTGAACACTTTGTTGTAACATCACATGCTGCTCACGGTCAGGGTCACCCACCGTGGTTGTTCTCAACTTTGTCCAAGAGGCCAATGCTCTGCAGATGTTTGGGCGTAGACACAGAAAGGGCTAGTACATCGCCGATTGCCTCATGGAATCCAGGGTTGGCTCCATCACGGAAGGACACGGGCTGGTCTTTGTACTGCAGGAAGTACTGGACGTGGCCCATCTCGTGGTGCACCGTGATCAGGTCATCCATAGTCACAACAGTGCACTGTTTGATCCTGGAAAGACAAACAAGGCAATAATTACACCAAGGAACACAGAAATCTTACATCTTCCTGGCATCCACTAAGACCACTAAGCTTCCAGAGCAGCAATGATAACCTGCTAGTCCATTAGGTTCAGTACAAAAAAACCCAAAACATAAATAAATAAAATTTGCCTGAAGTCTTTTCGGTTGTAGAAGTCCCATGCTGAGGCATGGCACACCACCTGGCGCCCGTCAGACGGCTTCTCCAGCATGGACTTATCCCAAAACTCTTTTGGCATTGGTAGCAAACCAAGAGAGGTGAAAAAATTGTCTGATTCCTGGAACATCCTGGTGGCATTCCAGCCCTGCATGTGGAAAAGAAGAGTATCAGTGTTGATGTGGTGGCATGTGTGTTTAAGTAAGCAATTTAGTCAGACTGTGAGATATTCAACATATGGAAAAAGCAACAGCTGTTTTCTGCAGATGACTGCACAAAGTGTAAAGAAATTATAATTCTAAAAAGACAGGAGGTAACATTTGTTGCCCTCAAAAATATGTTCAGTATATACTATGTTCATATCTTATGTACACTTCACATAGGTATGAATGAGTGCTGTTTTTTGCTGCTTCCATTTCTATTTATATGTAGTGCAATTAAAATCCTCCATATTTATCCTCCTTCTGCTTAAGCCTCCACTTTGGCCCGTATCCGAGTCTTATTTTCACTCAAATAAACTGATCCTGGAACTCTGCAGCTGCAATGCGAGTGGTGGAAGAAAGGATGAGTGTGTGTATTTTGTGTGTCCTTGTGTATTAATTTGCACAGATGCTGTCATTAATCAACAGCTGATTCATGTGTTCGTTTACCTTTGCCACCATGGCCGGTGTGGCGTCAACCTGCGTGGCATCTGGGTAGGGCATGACCAGATCCATTATGCCAGACCACGTCTGTGCCCACATGTTGCCTGAAAGGATGAAGACAGGATTTATATTTCATATTTCTAAGTCTAAGAAGTTATGGGGCAACTCATTCCCTGCTCTGCCAGTGTTTAACCAAGTGGGATTTGTGACAGTGAGTCAGTCCAATCCCTAACCGTGTAGAACTGTCACACCCAATCTCACGCTTGAAGCTTCTGAAAGCAAATTAAATCCTGTCTAAATCCAAATGCATCTACAGCCAACGACAGAATATCAATGGGGTATGCTTCAGCATAAAAGAGGAGTTTTGGCTGTAGTGTTAGAATCCTTAGGATTCCATAGTGAAATACTGGCTGAGATGACCTTAATCTCAACTCCTGATAACCTGGTATTATAAAAACAACATTTATGAAGGCTGTGTAATGCTGTACTCTCATACAGTGTAGCTTAATGAAATTGAGTTCAAAAACCTGCACCACTTTCAAATAAAGTTGTCTCTTGTTACTTACCCAGCAAATGAGCAGGGATGGGTCCCTTCAGGCTGATGTACTCAGGACCATACTTTTTGTACAAAGCTCTACGAACATAAGCATGCACGTTCTGATAAAGTGGCTCCAGCTCCTTCCACAGGGACTCCAGGTCTTCCTCAAAGGTAGGGGTCTCATACAAGGAGCGCCAGAAAGCCCCATTATCAGGGTGACCTAAAGAGAGCACCAGGGGTAAACACTGAGACTGAATTTTAATCAAACATGTCACCAGACCAAAGCTGCTTCTGAAGCGAAAATGATACCTTATATTAAAACTGAATGCTGGCTAAAAGTCAATAATTAAGTATATTAAGTATAATTTATATAAATATTATTGAAATGGCCAGTTTCAGCTAAAATTACAAACTTAAAAGAAGAGTTTGATATTTCGGGAGATACGTTCTTTCACTTTTAAAATTGTCCTCTACTGCTCTCCAAGGCTGACCTTGTATTTTCCAAAGAGCAGGGAGATCAGAGATAATGTGGATGAAACATTTGCCATTTAGGGTCATACCATTGAGTGTTGCTGCTTTGTTGGCCAGTTCAACATATCTCTTGTAATCCTGACGAAGTACTTTTCCAGCAGAATCTCTCCATCCCTTCCAGGCAAATAATAGTTCATCATAATCCCTGGACTCTGCCATTATCTTCTGGAGATCTGAAACACACAACACATTCATTTACTACACTAACTTACCAAGATGATGATGATGTCTTTTTTCTGATGTTTGAGTTTTTCTTGTGAAATGCTTAGGGCAAGGTGATAATTATTGCTTATTACAATAATATGTTTCTGCTCTGTTTGCTCATAAATTACATTTGCTTCATTATTCACTTCATTCATATATTTCATAGTTTTACCTGGATCCAGTGGGTGGCAAGTCCCATCATCTCTGCAGACCTCAGCCACGCTGTACTTGGTCTCCATGTTGGACAGCAGAGTACTGTACTGAAAATGTAAAGACATCCACCAAACATTAGATCACACTGAAACTGTCAGCAATCCTCTGTTTTTCCATATTTCTGCAGGTGCTTTCTACAGCTACTCACATGAATAGACAGGAGTATGAGCATATGAGAGGATATTGACAATCATATGGTTGCATTTTTTGCACGGCTATTGGTTTTTGAGTGCAGCAGCCTTGAGTTGGCTGATACTATTAAATTGCTTTGTGTTATATGACACTTCATGCCCTTATGCTCATCTCCCGGAGCTCTGTGTCTGGTCCAACAAGAGGCACCCCCTTTGATATAACACTACAGTTTTCAAAAATTGCAATACACACCCACACAAGCAAACAAGTTCACAGGAGATGGTTCTTGCTAAGGTGTTCCACCCAAGTAGGAAAACAGGTTCAAAGAATCCCCAGGTATTCATCCCTCTACCATCTACAGTATATTTGAAACTCCTTTCAGTGAGGCCTTTCAACTATTTCATATTGTACATTTGATGGAGTTTAATCTTACAGGACAGCACCAAATTAGCTTTTGAGATTATCGGAGCACAAGTTAACCAAGCATTAGCTAAAGCTTATGCTTAAAATTACTGACTGTATACACTGCAGGCATCTAATATCATAAATATATTACAAAAGACATCTGGAATATGGCCACGTCTTTTACATTTTGACAGGAAACAGCATACATTTCATATATATGCTACTGCTACTACTGAGAGGGAAGCTTAGCGCTCTTAACCTGTGTTAGTCATTGATGGTCTGTGACACACTAAGTTTATTTCTGACTACCTGCAAGATTTAACTTTGTGTATTCTGGTTTAGCGCCATTACTGCTACTAGCTACCATTTCTCCCATTAGCTAGGCGGTCTATCAGTGTCAGCAAACGCCACAATTTCTCTCTAATTAGCAATTTTACTGGTTTCCACAGAGTTGCTATTCTTTCGTAATACTGAAAAAATCTGTTTATAAGTTATCATGGAAGTAGTGTATTTTCCACATCCCTGTTGCATCCACCACATTTCGAAAAAATAACTGTAAATCTAAAACCATTTCCTCCGCACCTCTTCCAGCTCTGCCGGGGACAGTGCAGCCCGCTCAATGTCACTGAGTTTTTTGATGATGCGTTTGACTGAGGGGTCCTGGAAGTCAGTGGTGTCGTACTGACGGGCCTTCTGTCCATACCTCAGGGTGTGGGCTGACATCTCCAGGTTCTTCTCAAGCTACAGAAGAATAATGAAAACTTTAAAATTTTTCTGTTTTAACATAATGTGTCAATGGGAGACGAATGATTAAATGGATAGATGGATTGATTAAAAGATAGTTAGATAGAAATGTGCATACATGGGTTGATTAGTGACTCACTGACTCAATCAATTGTTGATTCATTGACACATTTTTGATTAAGCAGTCATTTTATTGATTCCCTGTTTTAATGCAAAAAAATCTACATAAGATGCAACAGTCCTTCAGAACTGAATGGTGACAGATGATGCTTAAACAATCTTAAGTTGATCTTAGTGGAGTCGGTCAGTCTGAAGGTCTCACCATCGCCTGCTTATTGGCTTCATTGATGTCGGTGTTGTACTTCCAGGAGGCCTCAGTGTAAGCGTTCCACACCACTTCAGCTGTGGTGTTGTACTCGTCCAGAAACTTCTTAGCATCAAGCTCATCTGTATTTTTGCCTGGGTAAACAAAGAGAAGGAGAAACCAGCTCAAACACATGATACCTACTCTAAATAAAGATCCATGTAATTAAGTTTGAAAAATACAATTGCATTTTAGCTAAATGATGATGGGTGTATTGTGAATATAATGTGTAAACATGTATGCCTAATACCTGATAAATTCATTAAAACATTTGCATGTTTTTAGGCATTTGCTTCAAATGGAGATGAAAACTGTACTTTTTGGTTTGTGTGCATGCAGAGAAAATCTTCAAACAGACACATGTAATCTATCCTGCAATCCTCCATTTCTTTATTACATCTGTCTATGAGGGATATTTTTTTTAGCATATTTCTGCTTTCTTCTGATCATGTATTTCAGCTTGTTATTCTGCTGTTTGTTAACCATTGATTTTACCATTAATTTTGACCAATACTCTTTGATGTGCTCTCTTACTGATATCTTCAGGGTAGCCCTCAGGGATGGGTGGGACCCAGTCGAAGTCAGGCCATCCCAAGGTCTCATTTACATTTTGCTTTTCCAGCCACTTAATAATAGGGTCAAAGTATTTCATCAGTGAGCTAGCATCCATCTTGTTGGTCCCTATTGCCTCCTGAAGCACATCAGGCCAAGGTTTAGAAGAGCCAGCCTGGAGAACTTTCCTGGAGGAGGTAAAAGGACATTTTAATACATCTTTACTAATTCCATAAACCATCATTGTGGACAATGGAGGCCCAATGAGATCACATACTTTAAGATGGCGCCTGCTTCTTTGGAGCGGTAGATGTCACATGTGTGCAAAGGACCAGTGTGTTTCGCTGCTTCGCATAGTTTTTCATGAAACTGGAACTGCAGGATGAAGCTGACAAAATACCTATGGGGGGAAAAAAGAGTTATAGCTTCAGTGCATCCCAATTACTATATTACTACAAATGTTTGAGAACATTTCATTAAAAGTACTAAAAGAAAAATACCATGATTAGACTTGAGGTAAGAAAAAACAGAGATCATCGTAGCATAGGTCACATACAAATGATTTAAGTTTGTTACAGCTAAGTAGATAAAATAATGTCCTCTACTTTAAAACAGTAACTAGAAATACTAAAATGCTAAAAATATCTGTTGTCTGTTAAACTACATATATATATATATATATACACACACACACACATATATATGTATATATATATGACTGACTATCCTCCCTCACACTGTTAAAGAATAAGGGGTCAGATCTTACTAGGCCCCCTGCCTCTTCAAAAAGCTTCCTGCTATTGTTGGGTTGCTGCATTGTTTAAAACCACACTCAAATGCCAGGAATTCAGTCTACAGCACACATTTCATAAATCCCCAGCTCACCAGCCATTCCTGCATGTTACTACAAATTACATACACACACATCATGACTGTGCATTTAACATTTTACAGCTTTAATGTCTTGGGTCTTCTCCTTGAAAGCACTTTGTGACAAGGATGAGTAAGGCGTCAACCAGACAGCTAAAAAAATACAAACGCCTGTCAAGAAAATATCAATAGCCAAAGCCGGTTGTCTTTATCCCTCCTATTACACAGTGGTGTGGGTGAAACAGGATGCTACCTGATGTATGGCGTGTTTCCAGGGATGTGGTATTTTGCCCCAGCATCAAAGTGCTCCTCTGTACGTCTGGTGGGTGGGCAAATACCTTGATATTTTGTCCTATAAAAACAAATAAGAAACAGGGGGATTTAAATCATACTCGCATGTGGTTACATAAGACATAAGTTCTGGAGTTTCTCAGCCTGTAATGATTATCGTTGTCTTGTTTGTTAAGTTTAAGTGTCAGTTGGGTATGTGTGCTCTTTTCCCAGGAATGGGATTCGTTAAGTCTCACAAAGCTGTGAAGGGGTTGTATCAGTTATTCACTGACCATTCAGTATCATCTCCTTATCAATCGGATTGCAGTTCCCCTTGGCTTTACAGAACTTAATAGCTCTGTTTAAAGTCACTTAACTGTTGACACACTCTCACTGGTCTCTGTTTTTTTGCCGTTGCTCAGCACCAAAAAGCAGACAAAGTTAGCAATAAGCTGGTGAACATAGTGGAGCTCCAACTTCTCTGGACCTGCTAGATGCATAGCTTCATATTTATTGTGCAGACATGAGAGTAGTATCAGTCTTCTCATCTAACATTCAGCAATAAAGTGACTAAGTGTACTTCCCAAAAATATGTGTAATATACTTGTAAATATATTAAGCATGTGAGTAAATGCCTACCTGAGGTACCACCAGTCAGAGTTGTACCGCTCTTTAGGAGTGCTTCCACTGAACACGCCCCATCTCCACTGGTCAATGAGATAGCCAAAGGGCAGGAAGGCAATCTTCTCCAGAGCCATCTTCAACAGGTAGTTGATATCAGTTTCTGGAGAAAGGGAACAATTTTTTAAAACACATTTGATGATGAATAAGATATTTAAAAATTCATCATAATTTGGTTCTGTCAGAGGGTATTTCAGTGGATTGGATTTTGTTATTTTATATATTTCTGTCGTAGTCTCTTTACCAGCATCAGAGGTCACAGATTCCAGCAGATTAATGGTATGCAGATGCTTGGGTGTGGAAACGGACAGGGACAAAACATCGCCGATAGCCTCATGAAAACCGGGGTTGGCTCCACGACGGTAGCCTACAGGCTGGTCCTTGTACTGCAGGTAATACTGGACGTGACCCATCTCGTGGTGTACAGTGAAGAGCTGCTCCATCGTCACTGTGGTGCACTGCTTGATCCTACAGAGGATGAAACATCAATATAACTAATTAATAACTTTATTTTATCAAGTTTTATCAACAAGATTAGAAATCTGTGTATTAACCAAAGGTTAAAGTTAATTCCTTAAAGGACCAGTGTGTAGGATTTAGTGACATCTAGCTGTGAGAACGTAGAATGCACCCCCACACCCCTCCCTTTTTTAAATTTTATTTTTTTTATTATTTTTTGAGGGGTTTTTCACCTTTATTTTGATAGGACAGTGGAGATGAGACAGGAAACAGGGAGAGAGCAGGGGAATGACATGCAGTAAAGGTCCAGCCGAACTGGGAGTTGATCCGGGGACCAGCTGCTTAGGGCACTAAAACCCATGTGGTACGCGCCCCAACCATTCGGCTACGGGGGCACCCCACACCCCTCCCTTTTTAAGACTGTTGGAGAGTCTACAGTTGCCGTCAGGTACTACATTGACTAGTTTGTAAAGTGAAGAGGTTCGTTTATATAGCTATATTTAGATAATGTTTTAGGTTGTTAGCATGTAAAGTAATAGCTAACATGTACTCTCTCATGGACATAATAATGCAAAAGACCCTACAAAGAGTCACTGTGTGGTTCGGTTTGTCCATTCTGGGCTACTGTAAAAACATAGTTACACAACATGACAGACTCTGTGGAAGAGGATGCGCTTGAATGGCTCATTCTGAGTGAACAAAAACACATCAATGATTAGGTTTAGGTGATTATAGGCTACACAAATAAAAACATACTTGTGTATATTATATTGATATTGATCCCTGTAAATGTTACACATTGGTCCTTTAAATATTGTCACTGCAGTCCATAAGTGTTTTGTGTATTTTGTGCATTTAAGTGAAGGTCTTGTGTTCAGTGTACAGTAATCACAATACATCTTTATCTGTTTTCAGCTTGTACGTTGAATGAAGTGTAACTTTAACCCACTTGCTAAGTTTTACCTGAAGTCTTTGCGGTTGTAAAAGTCCCAGGCAGATGCATGGCACACCACCTCCCGACCTTCAGGTTTCACCAGCATGGACTCATCCCAGAATTCCTGAGGCATTGGCTCTAAATCCAGAGAGGTGAAGAACTCCTCGGCCACACGAAACATGTGCGTGGCATTGTAGCCCTGTGAAGAGAAAACAGTCACACAGGTCACAATTCACCTTTGTGCCATCTGACAAAACTATAATCACCTGCAGTTTTTGCTGTTTGCTGGTGGTATTTTTCTGCTAGTGAGGTCACCGTGTGCAAGAACTACATTTAACCCTAATGGCACAAAATATTTTTCTGCTACACTTACTTGTCTGACCATTTCATCAGTCACATCCATGTTGGGTTTGTCAGGAAATGGGATCATCATACCATAAATATTGTTCCAGGTCTGGGCCCACATATTTCCTGACGGTGAGAAGGAAAACACACTTAAGCAACAATTCTGACTCATTATGGGATACTCCTCACATAGGCACTGTACGAAATGCCAACATGCAGCATGTTCATTCATAGTAATGAGATAAACACAAAAGCTACGTGCATATGAGTACATGTATCTTAATGCTCTGAACTCATATTGTCCCTGTCGTGTGATAACATCTTTAATTATACTCTAGGCCTTTATTTATTAATGACTGTTTATGTTGGGACTATATGACTGGCTAACTCTAATGTTTTAATTTCTGAAAAAGTAACACCCTTGCCGAGGTTAATAATATTTGCTTTGGACCTTCCTTTTAACTGGCTTCCACTGTATCCTGTTCCAAGTTGGTAAAATACCAGATTTGTTACAACAGCAAATGCCCTTATGAATCTTTCATTCATGATCTCTCTTAGAAAGTCTCTTTTGCGTCTTTGTGACACTAAAGGAATCTGGAGTGAAAAATGAATTGGTGACGTATTGAGACACATGCTAACTCATGACACACTGGTAAGAATGAATAACTTTAATGTTCTGAAGTGTGGATACAGTTCACCAAAGTCAATGGAGCAACAGCAAATGCCCCCTCCAATTAATTTTTATACAATCCCTTACATAATGTAGTATATATCAACGACCTCTGTCAGCAGATTGTGTATGTTAGCAACATAAAAATGTTCTGTTGTACCTAGCAGGTGGGCAGGGATAGGTCCTTTAAGGTTGATGTACTTGGGACCATACTGGTTGTAGAGCTGGCGGCGCACAAAGGCATGCAGGTTCTGGTAGAGGGGCTCAATGGTCCTGTAGAGTTTCTCTAAATCCTGCTCAAAGGTCTCAGTTTCATACCAAGACCGCCAGTCAGCTCCAGTGTCCGCAAATCCTAAACAGGACAAAATGTTAATGTTCTTTCCCTAATTTTTTCCTGCTTGTTTTCTTGCTCTTTCCCTACCTCTGTAAGTCATTTCTACTCCTTTACTCCCCTTATTCATTCATTATGTCATTGATATTGTATTAATTACTTAGCTTTAATAACATTGTGCTTTCAGTGACAAAGGTCAAGTTCTTACCATCAGCTTGGGAGGCTTTGTTGCTGAGCTCCACAAACCTGGGGTAGTACTGCTTGAGAGGTACACCTGATGCATTGTGCCAGCCCTCCCAGACATACAACAGCCTCTTGTAGCTCCTGGAGTTGGCCATGATATCTGTGAGATCTGCAAAATGAAAAAAATCAAAAAGAAAATGACAAAATATCACGGAAAGCTGTGCCAATCTGGAGGACAAACAGAAAGTATATCAAGTTTTTCCGAAAACAGTTAAGATGCATTAGTGTTTAGATGACTCCGTGCTCCACACTCTATCAGCAGGAAAAGGCCAGAACACACACATTATCCAAGAGATTAGCATGGAGTTATGACAACTACATGATATTCTGGGCATCATGAAAAACAACATTTATCTTCAAAATGCCAGAAGTAGGAAAGGTGAGAAAAGGGTGAAAGTTGAAGATCATGTTAGACTGTTGGAATGGCAGAAAAAGAGATAACTGACAGTCTGTTTGTTATTTTAATGACAGCAGTGTTTTTGTTGTGAAGGGATGTGCCAGATACTTTGAGTAACCCTGTTCCTGTGTGTTTCTAAGATTAACCAATAGTCATAATAGGGACTGCACCTTAACAACAGTAATTGAGCTTATTTATGGTGAGTAAATGGTATGAGTAAATGCTTTTTAGTAGAAATAAGTGTTTTTGCTCTACCTGTGGTACTGTGTGTGTTGGCAAGCATTTCTCACAATTATTTCTGGCAGCTGTTGCTGACATAGCACAGGGGCCATTGTTTACAATATGTGATTGTAGCACTCAGCTCCTCATGTTGTTTAGCTTTTCACTCAACACCCATGGGCACATCCATAACACTTCCTTTGGAGACCTCTCTGAAGTCATTTTGCCCATCCTGTTACTTTTCCAAGAGCTGATAAGATCTTAACCACTTACAACTGTTTTTGTTCCATAGACTTCCCCTGCACATTGTTGCTTATATCATATTCCTGAAAACTGCTGTGTTCCTGTTTCTTTCAAAGAACACCCAAACACCTGTATTATATAATGCACTCATTCTGAGCCCCAAACTATGTATTTATACTGTATTTACTCACGGGGTTCCAAGCTCCAGCTTATGTTTGGCTCTGGATGCACCTTGGATGTTGAATAGATATTGTCCATAGTGCTGAGAATGGTGTTGTACTGCAGAAAGAGAAATAGATTTGATCATTCTTTGAGGTTCAAAAGGAGTCAACACTAATAGAGTGACGAAAATACAATTACAAGAACTCATAGTACATTTCCCATTAAAAATATGAAACAGAAACAAACCTCCTCTCTTTCTTTCTGGGGCAGGTTGGCAGCTCCTAGCATCATGATCTTTTCCATCAATTTCTTGTCACTGCTGGAGAGAGAGTTGAGAAGCTCACGTTTGAAGACCTGCTTGGCCTTTAACCCCCAGGCTTCTGAGAATGCTTGCTCTTCAAGGGCTGCATTTACCTAAAGTTGAGAGGAGGATGAGGTGAATAACAGTGATATGCTGGATCTCTCCAATTCAGCAATAACAGTATCAAGAAACAAAGATCTAAAATTTCAGTGCTGTAATGAAAATGTAATATTGGCCATTTAACTTCTTTATGCCTTCAATCATGTTTTTACAAACAAATGAGGTCTTGCAACTACTGTGTGTAGTAGTAGTTAGTCATTACTTTTACTTTTTTTTTTGATGTGCCAAGGTGGGCAAAAATGAGAGTACCTGTATCAGATTTCTTGACTGCGTTGGAAAGGTTGTCAAGAAATTCTGCACATATTTTCATGATGTTGGTTACCCATTGACTTTTGGTCTAGTGTCAACATAAGGTTGAAATGTTTGGTTTTTAGTGAAATATCTTGACAACTATTCAATGAATTGCCATTGTATTTGGCATGGACATTCATGGTGCCCAGAGGATGAATCCTAATGACTTTAGTTATCTCCTGACTTTTCCTCCAATGCTCAGGTTTTCACCTACAGTATTCACCTATCTACTGAAATGTCTTCAAGATGGATTGGCACAAATTTTGCACAGGCATTTATGGCCCCTAGAGGATTAATCCTACAGATTTCAGTGATTCCCCGAATTTTCTTGTAAACGCCATCAGAAGTTTGACACTTGTGGCTCACAGAGAAATGTCTCAACAACTGTTGGATGGATTACCATGCAATTTGATACAGACATTCACAGTCTTCTTGCACTTTGATGTTCCTCTGACTTTTGATTTCATGCCATCATTTTGACAAAATTTCAGTTTCTCCAATAGTTTGGTTTCCTTATCTAATAGTTTGGTTTTCTTAACAATAAACAATACAGCCTCATAGAGCCCTACAGTGTTAGTATTATTATTTAACTCCCATTCCTACAACATGCCGTTATCTGTGGCTTAATGTTCTTCAACAGCTGTATCAACACATCCTCCCTCTGAGATCAATAATGTGCTCTATCTGTCTATTGGTAGCAAGGACAGAACAGCAAAATAACCCTCACTCAGTGATAATATTTTAACAAAATGTCTTTGTCTTTGAAGTACACATGCTCCTATGTGGCCTCAATGAATCTCTAGAGCCTTTCTTTATGGCACTCTGGAAGGTCACAGATATATGCGTTTTCAGTATATAATTACAGCGCTGGAGGAATAGATGGAGTCAAGGTTGCTATAGAGCGCTGAATGGGTAGTATATGTGCTGAACATTGATTTGCTCCTATTCAAAATGATGAACTATTGCTGTATGGTTACAGCTCTACGTGTTCCATATATTACTGAAGAAAAAAAAGGTGTTTTTTTATGTTGCAACCCTACTATTATTATGAATCATGTTACAGATGGGAAACATAAACCGCACTGTAAAACAAGCTATTTTTATCAAAATATCTGCACACACCCTAATACTGATGTAACCAGACCAATGAGTTAATCCATACACCTCACGAGTTGCTCTACACTGATCCTGAAAAAACTGACATAACAGTGGTTTGTCTGAATCTGTCTTTTTCCTAATCATTTTTTCCAGCCTGCCAACAACCACCCATCCACTTAGATAATCACCTTTTCAATATATAATAAAGATAAGGCTGGAAAGCGTTTTTGCTGAATTTCTTTCACTCAAGGTCTTTCTGTTATACAAGCTGTAATGTGTTTTACAGTGTTACAGTGACTTGCAGTCCATTAACAATTCTTCTTACTCATTTACCCTTTAAACACATAACCCGTGTATGGAAGTGGACTTCATTCCAGCTCTTCTTTCCCCTCAATTTGACATTCTAGTTGCATGAAAAAGCCAGCAATATGCAGTGAAATCAATGACTGAGCCTCAGGTCTGATTGTGACACTTGAAGGTGGCTGGTACAGCATTCTGGGGTTCAAAGGACATCAGTCATTGATATCCACTCTCATCAGTTTTTATTCAGCATAATTAGAAGCCTGTGAACTGATCCTCATTCTGTTTGATCCTCTGCACCTCACCTCAGAAGGTGCATGGACTCAAGAGGAAATGGTGTGTGTGTGAGTGCATTTAACGTTCACATTGTGTGCAGGTATGTTGTACTAAATCCATTTCTGTTCTGGGTAGCACACCAATTTATTAATGAACTTACATATCCCATAGTGCAGCATGAGTGAAATGTCACTATTAGAAAACTTGTCTGTCAGGCTGAATGGTCGTGCCCCCAATCCACCTTCCTCCCTCCTTCCCTGGCTGTCAGATCAGATGGAGCTCAGTGCTCGATTCACTTTGATCCTATTCTTGAACTAGCTAAAAAAAAAAAAGAAAGAAAAGCCATACATGGCAACCACAAAGCGTATTCATCTTTCAATGCCACATCCCGACAATATCTGAGAACGCATTCTGCAGCCTGAGCCTGTTGACACTGGTGTGGTTACACCCGTTCGCGTGTTAGAGGAGTCCAGTTGTCCCGTTGTGACAGCCGTCCGCTATCACATGAAAAAAGACAGGTTGGTGCTGAGTATGTCAGTTTGACAATTTAAGCTATAACTTGTATATGATTGAGTAAAAGCTTGCACTGGTCTCATATGCTCTGAATATGAGAGTAAGTTGGACGCCAGTTCGAAGGCAAGTAAACACTCTTCACACCCCACAATTTCACTGCTCCTACAACCTCCTGCCTGGCAGTACTTTTCATCCCGTTTTATTGTCATATTCACTCTTCCTTATCTTCAGTTTTTATGCAAATGTTCCTCAGGCATATGGTGAAACTCCTAAATCATACAATTTGTTATTTATCTACACTGCATTTTTGAAATTCCTGTATAACAGAGACATTTTATCGACTTCCTCGTTATTGCCACATTGGATCATAAAGACTATTAGTGCATTCAAACTGCATCCTGTATGGAAAAGGCCCATCTTGGAGAAAGTATTGGCAGAAAAATATCATAAAATGGCAGTTAAACAAATAAATAGCCAACAATGGCCCGCAAGACCCCTAGAAATTTATTCAAAACTTGAAGACGTTTCACACCACAGTATGCTCAGATGTGTTTATTTTCAGTGACACAAGCTGAGTTGGCTGCTTGGGAGGAAACTGAGCATGTACTCCTGGAGAGAGATGAATAGGGGTGATCTCCAAATGAAGCACGGCTCAGCTCCACAGAAAACCCCTGGACCATGCACATGATTTGTGGTGATGAGGTGTCAGCACTGAGCTAAAGTAAACTGAGCTAAATGGGCATGCTCAGCATGAAAGAAAGGGTCAGCTACCCATCACCCTCTAAGCTTAAGACTCCAGGAGTTGTCCCACCCGAAGCACTTGAGTTGTGCTCTGTTATGTTGGTGTTGTAGTTCCAGCTGGCAGAAACGCTGTGAAATAACACCTCCTCAGCAGTAAGCAGCAGTCACTGAGAACCCCAGCATCATCCGTGGTATGGTATATTCCCCGGCAGCCAGGTTGTTGGCAGAGCCACAGACAGTTCCAAGACTGGCAGCAGCAGCAGTGCAGACCACAGAAACCGTCCACACCAGTGCCTGGCCGGCTCCCACCAAAGAGTGGAGGAGAAAACCTGAATGTGGGTTGAGTTGGGTGGAAGGGCTAAAAATACACTCCTTGCTTCAACGAAGGCGAGAGTACACCTTCCCCCTGGAGCTGCTGTCTCATCTACTCCTTCACCGTTCTCGCTGACTCAGCCTGCTAAGCTGGTGAATGCACAGAAGTCAAAGAACCTGTTTTTGGCGCCAGTTTCAACTCCAGCCCACACTTCGCAGCCTTCCTCTCTTACCACTTCACCATTTCAGTTCTTCTTTCGCTCCCTTCTTTTTTCTTGCTTACCCGCCTGCCAGGATTAACTTGGCTGGCAGTATTCTTTTGATCAGATTGCAGTTTCTATAACTGTTGAAGATGAGATAAGATATGCACACACCAAGCTCAGTGCCTGCAAGTTCGCCCGTCGCCTGCCTGCCTGTAGAGTGGCTGGGGAGGACCCACATACTGAGCCTCAGTTCCTCCCTTCAGCCTAGTGACAACAGAGAGGAGTTATAAAGACAGGGGAAATGAAAGAAAGAGGGGATAGAATAAATGGTGTGGGGCTGAAGGTTAAAAAGGTTTAACGAGATTAACAGAAAGAGTGAGATAGAAGCACAAAGCGGTGGAAGGCTCAAGATTATGCAGAATCGAGCTTTATTCAACACAGCTTTCTCTCTAATCAAAGGAAAAATAACTCAAAAGCATTCTCAATACCAATTTCATTCCATTAATCATTTAAGTCTGTGCAAAAGCCCAGAAAAGATTATTTAAGATGTCATTATTATTTGGGTTAACTGTCGAGACCGCTGATGCTCGAAGAACGAGGAGGTTCACAGCTGTCAAGCAGAGATTTTTCAAGTTGTTTCCATTCTTGGCATCCTTATAGAAAATCCAAAGTGTACACTCCTGCTATACCTGCACTACATGTTGTAAACCCTATTTTTGTTGGCTTATCTGTTGTTGCCTGACTAGTAATTTGAGGAACATTCACAACAAAGGGGTGGGGGTGATTCCATGAGCAAAGTTTATTTCCTCCACTTCAGGGAATAAGCAGATGTGTGCTGTTCCTTTCTTGTGTAGTTACTGTGCAAAGAAGCCCACCACACATTGGGGCACAGCAGGCACCGCATCTGGAGGTTTTAATATGACAGATGTCTTAACTCCTGGCCTTGCATTTGTTCCCCACACTTGCAGCTGCATGTAAATCATAGATTCCTGGTTCATTGCACCATTACTCCTACAGGTGCATTCACTGCTGCTAAATACTGTGGTCTGGTGGACCGAAAGACTGAGTCTATTCCCGATGTCACTGGTTGGTACCGGCTTCTTCCACATTACCCTGTAACTTTTCATGCTTTATAATGCCATACCAATAATGTTAAAATCCCTCCAGCTCCTGCTGTTACCAACCGCTGATCATTCACTTGACCCTATTCCTGGTAGGAGTTGTTGGTCAGATTACTGCTCTTAGTCAATATTATTGAACAAGAACAACTTGGTATTCTTTTTGTAATGTTCAGTAACTTTTCAAATAACTCAACATATTTTATGAGTAATTATGCCTAATAGAAAATGGAACTAGTGGTCGTACTATGAGAGAAGCATTTATTTAGATTTCTAGATTTCGAGACTAGCACTGTTAACAACAAAGGAGTGTCTTAAAGTCAGCCAGCAAGAATTCAGAAAGCAGACAGCAGTGACAGAATGAGGTCATAAACACGGTAATGTTTAAAGGAGATCTATATTGCACGTTACGGGATCACAATGTTTATGTCTTAAATAATCTGAACAAATGTGTTCAAAGAGTTTGGTTTACTTTCTCTGTGAGAGTTGGGTTTGAAATAGAGTTATGATGATGATATTCTTCACCAGTAAAGCATCATTGAAAGTGCCTGACCTGACAACAAATATTAGTTGTCTGTTTAATAGTTAGGTTCCTCAAGTTCATATCAGTGTTCAGGTATCTGGATGTGTGTGTGTGTCTTCTCTGACCTGATATTCACGTGATCTATTAACAATTAATTTTTATTGTTTTATGATAGATCCTTATTAAGTTTAGTAAAGATCTCAAAATTTAAAAAATAATGTGTTTCTGCCGATAAGGAGTTTTCCCATGCACAAGATAAAAGCTGTATTTTAAACATTTATTTTACTTTTGAGGTGCATTGAACCCCCACTGTAGATAACTCAGCTCAGATCTCACACAAGCTTGTTCCCAGAGCCTATTATGACTCATATAACCAACTGATTGCTTAAAGTTCGGCCAGTGGAATAAGTGAACAACACTGAAGCATTTTTGATGTGATCATTTCCTTTAGAAATACTGTTTAGTGTTGGAACCCTCAGCCTGGACTGAATTGAGAGTCAATCTGTTCAGCTGAGTGGTCTTGTCAGGTCAGTTCGAGGAGTACCATCACCTCGGCCAGTGAGGGTCACCAGTTCAGCTCTGGATTACACCAATGACACCGCACTGCCCTGCAGACCACCCCCCGTGCTGAGACCGTCAATCAGTCAAAGAAGAACTCATCTTAGATATCTTTCAAGTCATATAGCATCTATCTAAAAAAGCGAGAACAGATGTTCCTGCAGACAAACTGCTGATGTCTTTGGAAATGTGAGGCACATGTCAAACATGTGAACCACCTGGAGTGGGCTGGCTACTCATTGACAGAGCACATCCTAGCTGGACTGATGGATGGTGCACTGTGATGAAGTTATCAGGCAGAGGGAGGTGTGTCAGACTTTTCACACACTTAATCCCATGGCTGATCATGATGGAGTGAAGTCAGAAAAACAACTATCTATACAAAAGCGTGAAAAAAGATATCATATGCCAAAAATAATGTCATACCTTGGATGAGAAAAGAAATAAGCCAGTGACTCATGAACTGATAAAAGTTTGAGAAAAGGGCAGCAGGTGCCTGAAGACTAATTGGAATTGAGTTCAAGGCTGTGTGTACCCAGAGACAATAAAACTGTCCACAAAGAGTGCTAACTGCTGCCCTGTTTTTTCATGTGTGTGCGTCTGTGTGTGTTTGTGCGGTACAATGTAGTTTTCCTGCAGTCTCTGGCACAGTAATTGAATTTGGCTTTTCCTTTAATGGAAGTCTGTGAAGTGTGGAGAGGCTGTGATAGCCCAGAACATCCAATCTTCACAAACAGGCATATGTTGCACGCCATTGGACATGGATGCAGCGGGGAGGTATGTGTGTGTATATGTGTGTATGTGTGTGTGTGTATGTGGGTATATGATGAAATGTTAAAATATGTAGTTTTTTCACCTATGCACTGAACAACTTAAACCCCATGCACACAACTACTATTACTGCAATTCAATCTACATTCATCCTGTAATATCCCTAATATATCAAAGTGACAATGTCAAAAGTCATGACACTACGCTTCTGTTGTAAGATAGCAAAAGATGATTAGATGGTAGATAATGATCTTATTATATATTTTTATCTTATTTACTTTTGAGGCTTTCATAACAATGCCAACAAGCTGTTAATGCAGTGTTAGTTAAATCATTAGGCCATTAAGCAATAATTAGAACATGGGAACTTACTTTTTTTGCTGCAGTCATTTGGATGTTAAATAGGAATCATTGTTGTCTCCTTGTGTTTCCATGTTAAGACAAAGAGCAAAGCTGTGAAGTGAGGAAAGGAAATACTGTAAATAAAGGACTAAGTCTGAGACATTTCAGTTGTCACGTTAGATATAGTAGAGACTGCTGCTATTGTTACAAAGATTACAACCATGCTTGTTTAGTATTTCATGTGAGTGAAAGCCAAGCTAATTGAAGCCGATGTTTCACTACCAGCAAATCCCAGCTGGTTTGATACTTGTACTTATACTTCAGCTGTATAAACAAGAACACAAAACAGCAGTGTGCTGTTCATGTTGTCCTGATTGAGATGGAAATGGATTTCATTGCAGCTAATCTGCAGTGCGAGCAGGCCCAGTGGATAAATTATCTTTTCAGACAGCTCAGGATAAACACATTGAATTTGTTTATTACTGAGGACTCTTCACAAATGTGACCTTCCAATACTGAGTCCAAGTGGATAAAAAGCATGAGAAAAAGTATGAGAGTAGAATCATGATTTAACGGGTAATAAAAGGTTAGAAAATCTTGTTTGCATATTTGAGGTTTGTGAAAAATATGACATAATGTCTGAGGTCAATGAGAGTGCAGGAAGGTAAGTATAGAGTGGTCTTCCTTTCATCAGCTGCTGTAGGTATCTCTACAGTATACTATATCATCATGCCATTACTGGTGCCTGCGCATAGTGTGTTGATTCATACTAGTCTCTATGTGAGTATACATTACCAGCTGCTTTCAATCATCCAGAACAACAAAGCAAAGGACAGAATTACAGCTATTTGTCACTGCCAGAGACTACTGAGAAAGTTTAGCGCTGCATAATACAACACTGCAGATCCAAAATATATATACTGACATGCATAAAAATAAATCTGAACCTATCACTCTCTTCATTCCAGTAAATGTAGTGTTTGTTCAACTGAGGCAAAAGGCAGCAAAAAAGCACCAATTATAAGAGTAATAAGTATCATTACTGTAAATGGATAACCTCAATTTACAGCCAATTCAAACATGCAAGCAATGATTAATTATTAATACATTTACACAATATGGCTCTAGATGGTGCTGAACACAGGGAAAAGGAATGTTCAATAAATATATAAAGTCATCCATTTCTTATCAATAGACAAGGTCCCTGTTGCTTGTGTAATATGACAATAGACTCATTACAGCACACACTGTAGTATAACTTCACTGTAACGATCAAACATATCCAATCTGACAGAAAGTTTGGATTATGTTCAAAGGCTAAGTGAACTATTATCAGATCCTTGCAAGAACATTAGCTAATAATTTTCTTGCCGTTCATATTTTAAAAATTAGGGTGCAGATGTTTATCGGGTTTAATGTTCACCATATTCAATGACTTAGTTGCATGCTAATTAGCACTAAGCACAAAGAGCAGCTGAGACTGATGGGAATGCCATTAGTTTTTTCAGGTTTTTGGTCATTAAGAAATTGGACAAATTAAAACTGTGACCTAATGATGGTGCTGGTCAGAAAGGTAAAGGGTCACCAAAGTTTTCCTCCAAAGGGAAATCTGATTATTTGAACCAAATTTCATGCCAATTCATTCACATCTGTAGTTGGGGAGACCTGTCAACCTTGTGGTGGTGCTAGGAGAGGGAGGGGGAGATCACCAGTCATTACAACAAGACTGTCTCTACAGCACTTGATGCAAATCCATCCAGTGGATGATGAGATATTTTAACTTAATAGGTGAAAACTTTGACCTCCATGTGGCATTACCAGAAATATTAGGGGCTCACAAAAAATATTACACTTAATCCTCTGGGCACCATGACTATCTAAGTTCACCAGTCAATTGTTGATGAGACTTTTCACAAAAAAAAAGTATATCATGGTGGGTTAGGATTCATCCTCTGGGGACCATGAATATCTGTCATGGCAGTTCATTTAATTGTTGAAAACATGCACACTTTTACATATCAGGTGTATTGCATTGAACTGGACCATTGTACACACATAAGCCAACAGAAACCTACTTAAAAACTGGAATCAGGCCACTGTGAACTTTTGCATACACACAAACACGATTAAGGATGCTGTTGAACACGAGTTGTTTACAGGATATTGTGAACAATACAGTGTATTTTGACTTGGCTGAGCATTTAGAAATTATATAACAATGTTCCACTTGGAGGTGAAACATCATCCAGTCCAATTTCTCAAAGTCAGCTGGTCACTGTTTGAGTTATACTATCTGTTAGCATGAGTCTGATCATCATCATCTTCATCATCATCATCATCATCCACAGTGCAGAGTGCACTGAGAGGCATTTTTCTCTTGACTGCACTGACCTCTAGTGGATTTTACAAATAGCACAAGCGGCTGTCATACACTATTCTAGTATTATATTGTATATTTTACAGTATGCACAATTGCAATGTAAAACGCTAGCCTGTAACAAAAAGTGATACACATTTTTTTATTTTCCTGAGGAGTACTTGTGCTACAGTGTCAGTAGAAGTCTACCTGGTGCAGCCCTGCCCCGCAACCAGCTGCTGTGGGACGGAGAAAATCCGTACCCTCCGGTAATTCCGCGTTCACGACCGACCAAACACCTCCCTGCCTCGACTGACTCTCGCAAAAAAAAAAAAAAAAAAAAATCTCCTCAGGTAGCGTGAAGTACATCTTTAAGGGATTGTTTAAAAAGGTTTTGTTCGCAGCCGATAAGGGAGAAATGACGGAACAAAAGAACTTTTCCGAAGTTATTACTCAGATATTACAAGAGGCGCCAGAAGCCAAAAAACATCTTGGTGATAACCACAGTAACCTCCTGCGAGTGGCAGATTACTGCGAAAACAATTATCTTCAGGTGAGTAATGCTCATAAAAACACTACAACTGTTTTAACAGTGGAACTGATGCTGTAGTTTGAGATCTTTTCGGGAAATTACAAGCTTTGCATGCGTTTTACAGCATGTATAACCTGTCCTGTTTTTCCCCCTTTTACATTCTGCAGGCAGAGGATCAAAACAAGGCTGTTGAAGAAGCCAAGGCTTTGGCTACCCAGGCACTGGCCAGTGTGACCTACCAGATCAACAGTCTGGCCACCACTGTTCTGAGACTGCTGGACTCACAGGCCATGCAGGTTAAAGATATGGAGTCCTCTGTCAACTTGCTGTCACTGGTGAGGAACACCTTTCACTGAAAACACACCTGAGCTCTACCCAACAAAGTCAGTCTGTATACTATAACTGAAAAATTAAGGCATAATCCAAAGAAGATTGCACTATTTTTGTTCGATAAAAGGACTCAATAATGAGCAAACCAGTAATTACAGTTTTCTTTCAGTTTAAATGTTTAACAGTACTTGCATGGCATTGCATAATTGTATGGCATCCAGAAATAGAAATAGAAACAGAAATAGCTAGAAGTGTGCTTTACTGTATTTTTTTTCCTCTTGTCAGTCATCTGTGTAATGAACACCATCCCTTTAATCTGCGGTCAGTTTTGTTGCTTTGGTCCATGCAGGCTACTTGTTTTATTTTTGTCATACAGTGCCTTCATAAGAGAGGCACATGAGTGAAATGTGAAAATGGAATTCTTGTGTATAGCTGATTGAGGCTGTTCACACCGTGCTCTGCTCCAGGCTGCAGCTATCCACTTTGAGAAGGTAGCGAGGAGAGAGATTGGGGTTTTTACTACTCCCAAAAACAGGAGTCGCTCCAAGCTCATGACCCCGCCGCCCTCAGGCAAGGAGCCAGAGAGAGGCTACTCAAGAGTGCCAATATCATACTCCATCTTGGACTCCACTGGACACAGTTTTCAGGTAAATTGGATTCTAAATTGAAAGAGAAAATTGAATGCAGCAATTGAGCCCACACAGCTTTCATTAATTCCCATTTGATTTGGCTGTATACTGCACTGCACCCCCCCCCCCCTTTTCCATGGTGTAGAACCAGTGTTTTGTCTAGTGTGATGTACAGTGTGGCTCACTGTGAAGTAGAGATGTGCTATACCATCTTTTTTTCACCTTTGTTCATCTTTGCCCCACAGGTCACTGAGGCACAGCCCAGGAAGAGAGCAGACAGCATACAGAGCATTGCAGTCACCTCTGTGTACGTAAACACAGTCTTCCATCACCATTTTTAATGTATCACAGTGACTATAATTAAACACTCTACACTACAGATACTGAATATTATGATATGGACATACCTAATATTATTTTCCAACTGATTCTGCAGAAATCGTTTTAGAAATTCGCTCATTTGTAATAATGATAAAGAGACTGATACCTCTCTCATGTCTGTCTGTTTAGTAAAAGACTACAGGCAGCATCTGGTTAGCTTAGCATAAACACTGGAAACATGCTAAAGAGCTTGCCTAGCTCTGTCCAAAGATGATAAAATCAGTCTACAAGCACCTCCAAGTCTCACTTGTTAACATGTCATATCTTGTTTTGTTGGTTCGAGAAATGAAATATTTAGTGAGTTTTATAGGAGCCATCAGGTGGATTTTGTTACCTGCAGACAGAGCAAAGTTATCTGGTCTGTTACAATGTTACAGGGTTATGTGTTTACTGTACAGACATGAGTCTGATATCAATCCTCTCATACAACTATCAGCAAGAAAGTGAGTGGACTATTCTTTTAAGAAAAGTGAACTGTATCACACTCAGGATGTCATTGCTCACAGTAGCTGAAGTTCTGTTTTCCTTTGGTCTTGTATACAGATCCAGTCTGGGCATCGCTGTGCCTCCACCATCAGTCCCCACCCGGCAAACTGTCACCAACCCCACCAACAACAGCCTGCCTCCCCCTCCTCCCCCTACCGCTGACCTGGTCTCAGCTCCTCCACCTCCCCCTTCCTCCATGGACGCTGGCCTCCCCCCTCCACCCTCCTTGACCTCATCCACATGTCTCCCCCCACCTCCCCCTCCGCTGGCTACCAGTCCATCAAATGGCACCTACCCACCTCCGCCTCCCCCTGTAGGAGGAGGTTCCCCTCTTCCTCCTCCACCCCCGCCTCCACCGTCATCAGGAGCTGGTCCTCTTCCGCCTCTGCCTCCGCCCCCACCAGTGTCAGGAGCTGTGCCTCCTCCTCCTCCTCCTCCTCCTCCTCCACCACTGCTTCATACTGGCACCTCTGGTAATGTGCCACCACCTCCGCCACCGCCTCCTCCACCTCCTCCTCTCCTACATTAACAAACAACCTTGTTTTATTTTTGCCAAAGCAATTAAGAGTGTGAGTATGACATGCTTGGTTTATACTATGAGATGGCTATGTAAAACCTTTGTAGCAAGTAAGATATTTTCAAGTCTGTTTTGAGATCAACATTAAGCATAAATAAAAGTTTGAAAACAAGTTTGTATTGGTATAACCTCAAGCCATTTCATCTGTGTTGAATGGTAAGTAAGAGCCTCAAATGATATTTTTTCTGGGAGAGAAAATCCTCCTTCAGAGTAAAACATTCTGCTGCGCTGAACATGTTTCAACAACATCTTGACTGCATTCCTACGAAACATGCTGAAACAGGGATTCATGCGCTTACAAGTTATCCTCTTTGTTTTTTTCCTGTAATGTGATTCCCCTTTTTTATTACATCTTTGTGTAATTACAATGTTGCCTAATCAGTAAGAGTCACCTTAAAAGTCAGTGGCCTTCAGTGCAACACTGCATGGTGAGAGAGGTGTCAATGATGATGATGTTTTACGTCACTGACTGCAACCTCAGTGAGTTCTGCTACTTAAAACAGGTCAATGAGGCTGTAAAATGTCTGTTGCAAGTCAACACTCTACTCAACCTGCACTACATGACTGGTACTTGAAGGTAAGCTTTATTTTCAGCATAAAAAATATCAAATTAGTCAGTGACAGCTTACTCAAACTTTATTAAATCATTTGCTTTGCTGTATTGTATTTAATCCTGCTCAGTAAGGAAGGAGGGAATAGAAGCCTGATCACACAAGGCCCATTGTTATATATTCATCAGAAGTGGAAAGGAAACATCTTGCTGCTGCCTTTCATTACTGCCTTCTTTACTTTAACTGGTCCGAATTCAAGTCTATTATCTTCTATGTAGCAACAGCCCATAAAAGCTACAAATACTGTACAGCTTTAACTTTGCAGTGTTGTGAAGACAAAGTGTCTAATCTGTGTGAGTAAAAACAAAAGCTACTGCATTAGCCAGATGAAAATTCCAGTATTGTGGCGCTGTACAAAGAGTCATAATATCTACCTTAAAGACATTCTGTTTTATGTTGTGTGACGTAAGAATACAAACAAAGATCTACCTTTGACCTTTTCATGGATAAATGTGTTGCAAAACTGAACACTGACAAACAGCGAGGAAGTGTTACAATCTTGAGACTTAATCTTGAGACTTGTAATCAATGTGTCCTTTTGAATGACAAGGAATCTTTTTCTTTTTTAAAAATGTTTCCTCAGTTGTGAAACCTGATTTTGAAAATAAAACTGCCATGGTCATTTATTATCCTACATTTGAGTAAGTATTTCTTCTGTTTTTAGCAAGTTAAGATTAATTTAACTTACTTAACACCTCACTCAATGCATACTGAATGTGTACATATTTATTTCAGGATTCCCTTGTTGTGTTTCTGTATCATTCTGTGGATTTTTTGTTGCCACGCTGCAAAGAAACACAGAGAAACAGAAGGCTGGCCCCGGAGGCCCAGTCACTCTCCTTCTGTATATTTCATCCCGATATATGAGGAGGAGTGGCAAAACGAGGAGGACGAGGAAGAGGAAATAATGGACGAATATGAACCATATTTTCAGTCTCCTTTCAGAGACCCTCCCATGTACAGTTTAAGGAATGTAAGTCCACCTCCTGAAGGGGGAACAGCACTGTTTGGGTCTTTCACATTCACACATTTGTCACATTTCTGCAAATGTCTGCTCAGCAATTAAATATATCCTCTTCTCTTTTCCAGCTTGATCCACCATCCTACACAGATCCTCCACCATCCTACACAGACCCTCCACCATCATACACAGACCCTCCAGTTCACTCAGAGCAGCCCTAATCCTCCTCACCTTCCTCCTCCTCCACTTCAAACGCCCTCTAGCCTGAACATATTTGACTTATTTTTTTAAAGGGCAGGTTAATGGAATCAAATAAGGGTCAACATGGGTTTGCAAAATTAATTTCAGAAATAACATCAAAATACACAAATGTTTCCGTTTCAAATTCAAATAGCATATCATAATTGAAAGTGAGGTTACGAAAATAAAACAAACTCAAGGCAGCAAACCATGAAACTGAACGTTCCCACTCTGCAACACTGAAGTGACTCACGATTCACTCAATTTACAAGTACAAATTTTAACCTTCTTTTTACAGCCAAAATCAGGGTCAAAATTATTTGCATTTCAACTTTACTTTTTGTACTTCCTGCTTAATATCTTCAAAACCAGATGTCCGTTCAAACCAAAGTCAGTTCTTTTTTCATGGTCCCTCTGTAACTTCACTGTTGCTATTACTTTTGCACAATTTTTATTTATTGGAGACATTCCCAGCTGTTTTCTACATCCATGTTCTCTTTGCACCTTTTGAAAAGATTTCATGCATACACAGATTTTGAAGTCTTCCTGAACATTATTAAAATCTAAATCTTTCTGGTGCTTATTTGAGCCTGTAGAGCTTGCAGTACCTTTAGTGAATGTATGTGGTTATTCTTTGTTTTGACAAATAATGCACCTGAAAATGATCCCCTATGTGAAAGGAGTAGCTTTATTTGACTGACACAACTACTTAATCATATGTGTCATATGTACAGTAGGCATGGGACGATATGAAAATTACATGTCAACATTATTCTGGCTAACATAATTGCAATTAATGATATCATTGCGATAATCAGGAAAATATGCTTTAAACTCTTAAAATGGACCCAAAACACACTGAAATCGCTTAACATTACATTTTGGTGAGAAACAAATGTTTTTATTCCATCGCAGATAGGACACATCTATTTTTAGTGAACATCCTTTTTAGTGAAAACCAACCAAACAATCTGCAGGTAATAAAGAATCATGAGATCCTGCTGCAAAAGTAATGTAAACAAATATAGCAACTTTATGCATCGTATTGCAGTAGGCTAAATCACAGGAAAAAATAAATACAAATTGATTTGAACCGTTACGGTTAAAATCAAAGCAAAAACTGTCGTAAATTGCAGGAAATTCGCCGGAGACCGCAGCTCCGCTCTGGTCTGAGACAGAGGAGCTATTTGCTGTTTAGCTACCTAGCTAACATTACCTGGCTAACGTTAGCTTAATTCACCGGTGACCAAAATAGCATCATAACGTAACAAACATTTAATTAAAAGTCATCGTTACAACTAAACCAACACTTGCCTCTTAAAGTAACTCACAGTAACGTTAGTTAATTGTACCTGGATTTCTTTGTTTTGGAATCCATAGTGTTTCCACATATCCGATTTTACTTCCTTTAGCGGGGGATTCAACGGAGAAAGCCGAACCGTCAGCCATGTTGACAGGATAAACATTTTGGAATGACCGGAAAGACGCAGGCTCCCCCCTGTGGCAATTCCAAACGAATCAAAACAGGGCTGTATGTTGGCAAACTGGGCAGGTTTTTTTTTTTTTTTTTATTGCGATGGGCGATAAAATCGTTTATCGTCCCATCCCTAATGTACAGTACAGTCTACTGTAGGCTATATGATGTGACAGGGGTACAATATTTTTGTATAAGCACTAATTGTTTACATGTTATAATAATATCGTGAATACTACCATGGAATTTACAAAATTTATATTCATGAATAAAGTTTTTTTTTTTTATGAGTCCAGTTTTTTGTTTTTGTTTTTTTTTTAAGTAGAAAGATGGGCCCCATCTCAGTGCTAAGAATTCAGCCATCACTGCTCAGGGGGAATATAAAAGTTATTGGCTATCATGACAAAGCTTGAATAACATACGTAGAAATAATAGAAGGGCAATAGTGGTCTATATGCTGACCTCCGAGGAATGGCTTGATGGTTTGTGTTGGTGAATGGTTTCATTCAAAATAGGCTACACAAGAAATATGCAAGAGGAAGAGCACACCTCTAAGTCCTGTGTCTTTAAACAAGACAATAATGCTGTAAAAGCTCTTCACATTGTGTACTTCCCTAAGTGACACATTATCCTTTGATAGCAACCCACAGGTCAGCGCAGTTTTTGTATGTTTTGGATTCTTCAAGAAGGTAAGGGCTCATCACACTCTAAAAAAAAAAAAAAAAAAAAAAAAAATCCAGTTATGGTATAATTCTGTGTCATCAGTTTGATTTGTGTTTAAATGATGTTAATTCACTGATTTTTACTACTTACAGATTTATAGGATGAAGGTTCACCGTCAGTTGTTACAGAGTATAAAGTCAAACATCAACAGATCATACTTTACATGCTGCTAACTCTCCTGCTGTACAGTGCTGCAGAGTTTTCAGTAGTTTTTAAAATGACATTATTGTTAGTGAAACACAACAGGGTGACTATAGGTCACAACCCTGTGATTGGTCATTTACTACTCAGTCTCATATAATTGTTGCCGTTAGCATCCATAAAGGCTGACACACCATATCCTGTGACATCAGCTCACACCTGTTTTTTGTGTTTGTCAGTTACATGTACATAGACTTAAGCTGCTTATTGTATATGTTTGTTTATAATTAATTAATTTCAAATATTTGTCTCACTGTCAATGACAGTCCATATTTCACATATTGTATTGTTTATTTCAAGCAAGATGACACAAAATTCATATGCTGCACCATGCACCTTCATTTTTTTCTTCACAGTAATGTCAGCAGGTTGACATAATACAAGCCATGACTGTGGTAGTGAATATCTTTCAACTTGTGTAAGTAATCAAAGAAAGCCAAGAATGAATCTCCCAATGCAATATGGGAATTTATTGATTTGAAAACGTAAAACAATTAAGCCTTGAAATGATTGAAATGTGTCCCTAGATTCCCGGTCTTGGTGGTGTCCATAGCTGTGGTGCTCTTCTGCTTCTATCTTCACGCAAAAAAGAGGAGAGCAGCATATGATGTCGCCATACCAGTGACGCAGGACAACAGCACTTCTTCAGGACTCCATACTATCTCTGTGGAGGAAGATCAAATAGAAGTGAACAGACATTTCGACCGATTCCCTCCTCGCTACAGCACTGTGGATCACCCTCCTCCGTACTCACTGGTGCGTGAGTCAGCCATTGTCACTGGATCACAGATTCAAGCAACTGGCCTATTACTCATAAATATTTCTGACAAATTGGAGTATCTTTTACGTCTGTTATATCATGTCTTCTGTCAAAGGAATAGTAAGCAATTTTGGGAAATAAGATTTACCTTGAATTTCTGTTTAATGCAGTTTGACCCCAAGCTGACAAGTGTTTGGCCGGGGAGTCCACCACCTGCCTACGAGATGTACCCGATAACGCTGCCTCTGGCACCTCATCACTGGATGACACCCACAGGACCCATGTATCCGACGCCATCACCCTCACCCGCCGCCCATGGCCACCCACAGCCTCAGAGGTCACTGCAAACATCCACTAACTAAACTAAAACTTAATCATTACTTAAAATTAATATTAATGGTAGACCATGAAGCAAGTTTCTGAACATTTTCAATTTTAATTTTTATATGAACATCAAAACTACAGTGTACGTAGTCATCCAACTGCATCTACTCACCGGCAGAATCATCAAAGCACCAAGTGTTTCTCTATGTTATACTTTATACTCTTTATTACAATACAGTACTTACAAGTTTTAGGGAAATTAAAATAAATATTAAATAAGTTGCCAGTATTATATTTTTCCCCCTATTTTCTAAGAAGGAACATGTACAGTGACAGAAGTGAAATGTTCCATGATGAAAAAATAGAGTGTTTCCTTGGCTTTTGAACCATGTTAAGGCAAAAGTAAGTATGAAGAAGCCACTGATAAATATTTTTTACTGTTTGTACATCAAAAATTACAAAAGGAAAAAATGATCCATCAGATGTCCAAAGTGTAATGTTAAGTAATATGTTTGCCTTCATTATGCAATCAGTGCATACTGTAGGCTACTTCTTCAGTGTTTTCTTAGTTGTTTTTTTTTTCTTATTAGGGTTTAAGTGCTACAAATACACTCCAACAGAATCAAGCAGGCAGTAGTTGGACACTGTGATGCATTCGCTGGATCCTCTCACTGTCAAACAAACTCAAAAGCTTTACCAGAACAGGACAGGGAATATACAATGTAACCAACATTAAAAAAGGAAACAAAACAAACTGAGACTGCTGGATTAATCCAAAATGCCTCAAGAAAAGACAAGTTTCCTACTGTTCTCACTGTGTTTTATGTGTACATATATCAGTGTGTGTGTGAGTACATGTATTGCATGTATATGTTTTTGTTTATAATTATCTATTGCTGTTAATTTTTCAAAATGAGTGGAGACATACAAGATAAAGCACATTTCTGAACACATACAATCATACTGTATGATCAAATGGTAAAATATAGAGAATTTAATACAAATATGACATTTGGTATCTTTCCTCAACCAATTTGTCCTACCAATCCAATGTAAACATTACACTACATAAAGTATTTAAGATTTGGAAAGGCTAAAAAGTTTAATATCCTTCAACGAAAACCTCTGACAGAGCACTGTTATCTGCAAAACATACGCATTACTCTAAGTCTATTTCCACGTTTATGATATAACATACACACACTCACTCACACTATTGCACTAAACCTCATAATCAACTCTAAATCCTTCTCAACAAATATCGATAGAATTATTCCAATTCTGACAAATAAAATACAACTCGACATTAGGCTCAACAGAGGAACACTAAGTTTGTACAAAAACGTTCTACATGAGGCTGGGCATTTGCACTGAAACATGACGCTCGGCCCTTCAACAGCAGACTTCCACCACCAATGACTGCATGGACACAGCCCCCCACCCTCCCCATCCCCCGGAGCTGCGAATGTTACATCGTCCTACGACCTTTGACCTGCAGGCTCTGGCACCTTGCTGGGTGAGCGCTTGGTGATGTGTTCAGAAGACCCAGCTGACAGGCACCCACTGCTGCTCCGTTGACAGTTTCTCCAGTGCCAACCGTAGACTTCGGAAAGCCGCCTCCAGGCCATCGTTTATGATGCAGAGGTCAAAGTAATGTCCATAGGCTCTCTTAGTGCGCTCGCTCTCGTCCACCGTCCTCTTTAGTTCTGAGTCCTGTGGAGAGTATGTCGGGGTGAGGGAGGACAGTGAGATGATTAGGTGAAAATACCTGTAATGAGCTGTCTACATACATAAAACAAGGAGCTTTCTTGTGAAGAATTTCAATGCAAGAATACAACATATGAAAAATAAATGTCTTGTTTTTCTGAGCACTTACACTGTGATTTTTGCACAAATTAAACAAAAAAGATATATCATGTTCATTAGTGAGCTTTAGAGATGCTGGTAGGTCAATTTTGTTACAGCTGAACCCCTGTCTCCTGTCTTAATGCTATGCTAAGCTAACCAGGTGCTGCCTGTGGCCTCATGTTTACTGTACAGACACGAGAGTGCAATCGGTCTTGAAGAGAGAAAGGAAGCAAATAAGTGTTTGTCAAGCTGTTCCTTTAAGAAAACACACACTCACCGTTAGCTGTTTTGTGACCACTCCTGACTCAATTGCTGACCTATTCATGGCTTTGAGAACCTCAAAGTCCGGGGCTTCAATGAACACAACGTAGGGCAGGAACTCTGACGTCCGCAGGACTTTGAGAGCCTTCGTTAAAAAAACAACAACCAAAAAAAAACAGACGTGTAGAAGATGTATTACAATCTCTGCATCACTGCACAGCAAGCAGTGGGAATGGCTGAAACTCTCATGCAATCATAAAGCTGAGAAAGTGATTAAAATGCAACTGCAGGATCTTCATCTAACAAATTTGTCAAGCTTATGTGCGTAAATAAGATTAGCTGAGTGTTTCAAGCGAGTAATGGTGATCATTAAAAGATCCTTTTTGATAAATATTGATGATGTGCTTAGCCTGAAAATATTTCAAAAGCAACCAGCTGTACATAATTGGTTGGAATATAGAATTTTAAAGAGGAAGTAAAGATGAGAATATATGTGAGTTTCCTCTACCTGTGGGTTGACGTCCAGGATGCAGATCTTTCCTGTTTCTATCACCTCGTGAATGGAGTTGATCTTCGTCCCGTACAGGTTCCCGTCATACTCGCCATGCTCCAAGAAACGTCCGTTTTTAATGTCACACTCCATTTCACTGCGGGTCATGAAAGAGTACATCTGGCCATCCCTCTCATCCACCTTTGGTTTTCTGGAGGTGACTGGGGGATTGAAGACAAATCCAAAAACAGAGATGGATCAGTATCAACAAAACTGAAAAACAGACTATAACAGTAAGAAATCAAAGCACTGCGTGATACAGAGTGATTGATGGATTCTCTATGTGGTTTAGCGTTATGATGAATGGTTACACTCACAGGGGATGGTGGTGCCGTAGCGCTGGGGATCCGACACCAGCAGCTTGTTCTTCAGACTGCGACGGCCGACTCCCTGCGCGCCAATCAGAACCAGCGTCTTCCTCCTGAAGGGCGGGACCTTGGCAACCTCTTCATAGATCCGCAACTCATGACGATCGAATTCTAGTAAGAGACCAGCAATCAGGGAGATCAGCGCAACAAACTGCAATGCACTGACGTCATTCTGTCCAATTCTTAAAAGCTCATGCAAACTGTGATGTGGTAATTTTTATACCTGCATTCTTGGTGGTCAGATACATCATCTTTTTTTTCTTCTTGCCGCCCATCCCAGCACACAGGGGACCTGAGACAGACAGCAACACACAAAACATAATAAAACCCCTCACCTCAGATGTCTCCGCCATCCACTTCAACAAAAGTCCCTGTTAAAATGATATATTACCAAGGTGAAAGCCCTGCTGGGTCATAAGAGTTATGGGCAGACAACACCACTAGGTGGCATTGTGCACCAATTTTGATCCACCTGTGCCACCAGGCTGCTGCCAGAGAACACCTGTGACTAGGCGATCTGCTGACCGTCTGTTCAATATGGCAGATTATTTGGCCGCAGGGGGAGGATGTCTTATGTACAAAGATGTGCACAGAAACAATTATGAGCTCAGATGTTAATTTTCATGATGAAATTCAACTCATCAAGCTGTGGGCAAGTAACACTTGTGACTGTGCACCTTTAAAGACAGAGTGCTATTCATGAAATATTTTCCTCAATTTAAAAATTGGACCAACAATTTCCCAACCTCACCATCCAAAAGTATTCTGTTCAAATGTTTAATTCAACCCATACTCGCAGTTGGTATAATATGTTGAACACGTGCTTGCAGACAGATGTGTCCTTCCCAGCTCCAAGGGCAGTACAGTTAGGCTTGTCATCTTCCTCTCCTCCACAAGTGAAGGGTATGAAGGCTGGCTGTGACTCACCACCTGTTTTGTTGCTGCTGAGGACATTGTACGGAGCAGATAAATCCAAAGGAACAGAGCCTCTTTTCACTCCACATCTCATAAGAGATGATTATTGATCAGGTTTGTGTTGGGAGGGGGTGGGGGGTGGGGGGTCTTATCACCATTCCTCAATCAACCACTCTTTCTCAGAGAGGGCTATTTGTGAATGTCAGACCTTGCAGCTTAATAACCAGCAGATTGGATCAGGCTGCCTGAGTCACGCCGATGTTCATTACCAGCTCTCCAGCACTCACTGATGGAGTAACAGACTGGGACGGTGAGAGGAGGATGAGAGGCCGGTGCCAGATGAAATGCTTGTATGATATGGAGAGGAACAGATGTTGTCTTTGTTGCTGGTATGTTTGTGCAGCAAGGAGCCTGTGTCAAATCTGCATAATGAGAAGTGCTTCTCTGCTCTGCTGCGTGCCGCCGAGAGGTTTACCTGTGGTAGCGAGCTCCAGATCTCTCTTCACAAACGCTTTCCTCTTCTCCTCGAGGAGCTGGCTTGGAATTAGACCTGCGCTGCCTCCCTCTATGTGACAGGCCTGTGACAGAAACACACACGCACACACACGAAAAAATGAGTGATCAACTTAACAAGCCAGTGAATAAAAACAGAAACAGAAACACTATCCTGTTGATTGTGTATCTGGCTGAAAAGGCTGTGGGGGCTGTACTAACCTGCCACCAGTTGAGGTCCTCCTGATTAAAGATCTGCAGAATGTCTCCACTGCTGAAGCTTAGCCCTGCCTCCTTACAGGGAATCAGGTTATCATGAGATGGGTTGTAGTCAAAGTGACACTTTACAAAGGCCTGTAAGGATCAAGACATGGAAAAGAGGAAACATGTCAGTAAAACGTCCAAGTTAGACTGAATAAATACTCATTTAAGTGGAAAATTTGGCTTCGCAACATAATATAATTGTGTACTTCAGCTACTTCTGCTGAGGTGTATGTGACCTGTGGTAGATGGATTGGGTGAATAAGTGTCCATCACTATGAAACAGCCTTGCCCACTTAAAGCCTACTCCATCTCCCAGCTCACTTTCCCGACATCTCAAGGCTACAGGATTCAGCTCATAAACCTACCAAACCCCATATCCCAACCCCCACTGACAGGACAAGGAGTCTGAGAGACAGATGGAGGGAGGGAGAGAAGGAGAGAGAGATAGACGGAGGGAGAGACACAGAAATAAAGAGAGAGAGAGAGCCAAAATCTGTAGCCATGGCAACCATCCCCTCCCCCTGTGCACTTGACGCCTTTTCTCGTACTGAACCGATGCATGAACATAAAAAGAACCTGCCAGCCCTTACTGTACTGTGTGTGTGTGTCTCATTCCCCTGTAAGGACACAATGGACGGACACATACACTTGGACACACACAGACATACACACACACAGACACACACTCTCTCCATTGGCCAAAGGGAGCTGTCAGTTGAGTTTAGTCACCATGCGACGGCCAGGCTTCAGGCGTGAAACACAGACAGCTGGATTACATTCAGAGAGAACTTTTGGGAACGACTCTAATCATCACAACTCCTTGCACAGTACAACATCCACCTACACAGCTCTTAATCTATGAGCACTGCCAAATCACTCTTTAATATCTCTGACACACAGCCTCTATTAAGTGTTCAAGTAGGCACTTTGATATCCAGAACTGATATTACAAAATAAAAAAGGGTGGGGAAACTAAACACTTGTACGCTCTGGTTTCACAAAGCTTCTTCTTCTTACAGAAAGTCTACACCTTTTGAATTGCATCAAGAAGCCATGATGCAGAAACAATTCTTTTCAGTGAATAACCCAAAGAAATCGAGGGGTATTAAGTTTTCTTACATGAAGGCAATTTCAGAGTATTTCTGCAAGATTGGCTGCTGCCCTCAGTTTCTGCAGGTCTAGGTCAGAGCAGTGGAAATGGGAGTTTTACAACAGCTACTTTACTATTGTAAAATGCAATCATGCAAGCTCCAGTTTTGGTGGTTCGCATGCTTTCATTTCATTTCATGGATTGCACTGTTCCTCTACAGTCTGAGAGAGTTCTCTCATCCCCAATTTAAAGCTAAAAGAATGTCATAACTACAGCAGCACTAGCGGCTCTGTGAGGCTGTAGGATTTTTATCTGTCCGACTGTTGTTGAGACATTTCACTGAAAAAAAACAAAAAAAACCCACAAATGTCAACTTTGCTGGTGCTGGAGGAAAAGTCAGGGGATCACCAAAGTCAATAGGACACATCCTCTGGGCACTGCGGATATATGTACTACATTTCATGGTAACGTCTGACAGTGGCTGAGTGGCTGATGTTTCAGTGGTGGACTGACATTGCTAGAAACAACAATAAAATTAAAATAAATAATTAAAAATAAAAGAATTCTTATCCAGTGGAAAACAAATTTTTCAGCTTCTGGAATTTTGGAGGTAACACACACCAGAAATATGCTTCAAATTCATGTGTAAACTAAGCTAATAATAATCCTAGCACGCAAACCCTCTCTACAACATCTCCTGTTGATTATGTTCTAGTATATTTTGGTCTGGTGTAAGTAATTAATTCAGCAC
>BRZM01000030.1:1798399-1820899 GCA_033238685.1 Lates japonicus | reverse complement strand
TAAGCGGGAGAGTGTCATAAAAATGGCTGAGCGTAGTTGTCTAAAATAGCACCGGGTTAAAAATGGCTTGTAAAGTATAGGGTGTGTATCTAAGCTTGGTTTATGTAATGTGGGTTTTCTGGGCAGTAGCTCCACATACTTATTACTTGATTTTCTTCCCCTACCTTTTCCTCTTAAATGCGAACTCAATTGCTCTCCTATGGAGTGTTAATTTCTCATGCCAGCTCTCCTTAGTGCATCTGACTGTGTTTGTGAAAATGTGCCTGTGGACAATCTGGAGCAGTACAAAGAGACCACATGGAAGGCGCCCTCGCTGCTTCTCATTTTACTGTTTCCTGAATGCTAACACAGCCTCATTAGGTTTCGGATAGTAAACCAACAGCCTCTTGTTGCCCTGGGGAGGAGTGAGCTTTCAGATGTTGCGTCAGTGTGGAGTCAGTTGTGCTGGATCACCGTTGCTCATGTCATGAGTCCACGAGAAGAATCCTGTTTAGGCCGCCTTAGTCCGGACCGGGCCTGCTCCGACACGGTTAGACAAAGGTGTTACACCGGCTGCATGAGAAAAGCGGCATTAAACTACGCTGCGCCGTGTCAGTCTCTACTGCAGGAGGCTCAGAGCTTAAAGCTCTACTGCTCTGCGAAGAAGCAAAGTAGATCAATCTCCTTCTGAACATGTTTACTGTATGTGCTTTGCTTCCCCCTACACTGTTTCCAGGGGTTTTACAGTCATCTAGTTGAACACAAGCAACCCTTTAATTGCATTTAATCTGCCTTTTTCGTTCCCCTGAACACTTATGTATTTATTCACCTGGGAGAGTGCAGTGGAGGCAGGAACTAATGGGTTAGTTTTGATGATGCTTGACTCAGAATGAGTGTTTTCCCACTGCTGGCTGATGTAGGGAAGGGATTTTGTTAGTTATGATACTTTTACAATGCTCTACACTAACACAACTTTCAACAGAGGGAAAAAAATGTCTATATCCAATATAAACAATGATTCTGTGGACACACAACCATTGTTGACTCCAGGACATTTACTGATAACACTTTTCACATCATGTACAATGTCTGAGTGAGGACTGTTTGCAAATGAAGCACAAAATCCACAGATTTGTCCCTCACAAATCTCACTGTAACTTCAACACTCAGCTCCTAGTTGGTAAAGCTTGACAGACAGCGATCTCACGACAACGTGAGTTGCACGTAAAGCCGAATTCACGAATAAAAATGAGCCAAGATGGGAAAGAAAACAGGCCCTGGTCTATTTTTAGATAATCCCTTTAACTGTGCGTTCCACGGACGTTTGTTAAAACACGGCCCCATTCTTCCCTTGAGGAGAGCTCAGCAAAATGGTGCAGATATGGCCAGTGTTGGAGACGTGTAGGGCGCCAGGATGACATGTGGGGAATACAGGGGAACGAGAAAGCACAAAAAAACAGGCAGCAGAGAGGCAAGAGGTGGAGAATGGGAGAGAGAGGTGGGTGGTCGGTCAGTCAGCACAACGTAAGAAATGAGAAATGTTGAAATTAAAGGAACGGTGGGAGGAGGAGAAGGTATGAAAAGAGAGAGGAAAGTAGAACACAGACAGCCAAAGAGGAGACAGAAATGAAACGAAAACGCACAGAGAATAAAAATGCTGTTATTCTGTGCGTATGCCTAGTCCAGCAGTCAGGCAGTGAGTCCTCTTCTTCTCTCTCCTATAAGAGGGCTGTGACACACTCCAGTGCTCTGCATCCACTTGCCACAGAGGGGAGATAGATCAGATTCTAATGTGCTCCTGGCTCAGCCCGGGCTGACAGGGGGAACAGAGAGCCACACTGGGGACGTCTGATAACTGTCAGCCTCCATATGTCAGCACATCACTACATATACAGCAGCAGCACAGTCTCAGACACAGTGGCACACTGTATAAGGCTGTGCACACTTAGGCAAACCAAGTGTTGACGCTGAGCTGTCACACTGCGCAGATACTACTCCCCCTCGTAGTCTGACCTTATTCAGGAAGCACGTTACACAGGGGAGACTGTCTGCTGAGGATACAAGGAGGTGGAGGATTGGTTCTTGTACCCAATTAGGGTTATCAATTAGCGAGATGAGGTACACTGAGATGAATGAGTGTTGGCAAGAAGAGCTTCTTTTTTTCCTGGGCACACTGGTGATGTGCGTGAAGGGAGGCAGAGAGAGAGAGAGAAGAAAGGGTTTGGGAGAAGGAAGGAAAAAGGCAGAGAGGGAAGCTGCTATTGAAGCGATCCAACACTGGTGAGGGCGACACTTTGACAAGCTGCATGCGTTGCCATGGTTACAAGTCGCCTGCGTGTCATCCCTTTCTTGCATTCCCCCCCCGCACCCCCTTCCCCCCCCCCCCGACATATTGGCGTTTGAGAGGCAAGACACAAAAGGGGGTGAGAGGGAAGGAAACGATGAAAGGAGGGAAGGATATAGATGCCTGAGAAGGGAAGGAAAAAATAGAACACAGAAGGGTGAGAGAGACCAATGAGATAAGAATGAAGTGGGTTTAGATGTAAAGGGAGGCGGGGCAGAGGATTATGGATGGAACATGGAGGAGTTGAGGCAGAGAGAGGGCAACCAAACTTGGCTGGTTCAAGAGCAAGTGGGGGGGTGGAGGGGTGGACAAGACAGGACGAAAATGTATAAATGAGTATGAGGAGCAGGACGAGGGCAAAGACGAGTGGAATGCTGACTGCGGGGGAACGATCTCAGTGTTAACCCCCGAGACCTCTATTACCTTCAGCGCAACGACTCAGACTGACCCCAGCCCACGACTGACTTATCAGTCTGTTCCACAGGGGGCTCAAGAACCAAACCTCAAGCTTGGGGAGAAACCACAAAAAAAAAAACCCCAGACATGATAGAAGTTCAGCCAGTGGGGCTGAAACACAGCCAATCCTGTCAACCTAGATGCAGAATACTGACACAACCACTGAAAAGGACCTCTGTAAGTAGCACTAACAGAGTTGTTGCAAGTACTGCAGTCAGATCATATGGAGCAGAAAATAGATATAGTTAAGATCGCCATGGTTACAACTTGCATACATTCACCTTCATTGTTAGCAAACTCAAATTGGCAAAATTCTCATTTATGTTTTGTCAGGATCTTCCTGCTTTTTGTCTGGTAAAGGTAATCTGATGAGCGCAGAAACAAACGATTAGATGATGACAGCAAATGCCAAAAAATGCCAAAAAAACAGCGTGTACTTCCAGCTTCTTAAATGTGAATATTGTCTGTTTTATTTGTCTTTTTATCATAGTTTGGTTTTGAACTGGTGATTGGATAAAAAAGCAATCTGAAGACATCACCTTGAGCTGTAGGAAGGGCAATATTTACTGTTTTCTGACAAACATCTGATCAAGAAAACAACTGATTAATGAATTCATTCATTATCTATACCGCTTGGGTCACAGAGCGATGGAGTCTATCCCAGCTGACACTGGGCGAGAGGCGGGGTACATCCTGGTCAGATCACCAGTCCATCACAGATAATTGATTAATGGATAATGGAAATAATTCTAAGAAGTAGGCCTAAATCTTATTACCTTCTACTATACAACTCACATTAAATTAGGGATTTTCTATGAATAATGTCATGTTTGTACACACTTCAGCAATAAGCACCACTTATCCCAAATCGCAACAGAAGCATTTTGTCTGTAATTAATTTATACACAATAGGAAAATTATGAGACAGGCAATTACTCCCATTAAACCAGTACAGTAAAGTACTGAAAAGGTGTAAGCTGAAGCTACAGCTTATAACACCAGTCCTTTTTACAATACCTTCGTGGTGTCAAAAGCAAGAGTAAAAAACAGTCCTAATATCATTTAGTTGCCAAAATGTTGTTTTGATCACACATTGGATCACATGACTGGAGTTGGAGTTTGAAAGGTTGATTGAACTATTTACTCATTGGAAAATTGGTGATTCTAACTTCCATAAGATGGGAATGCAGCAGCAGCAGCACCAGTACAGTTCCTACAGTTCCCACAGTGCTAACCTAGTGACACAGAGCCAATACTACAGACTACTTTGGTCTCTGTGAACAAGACTGTCAAGCCTGAATGGGGCTGTGTATCTGCAGAGGGCAGTGGCATTTACAGGGCCCAGCATATTTGCATAGCATCAGATAAAAATCCTTTGAATTGTCTCTGCTGCCCTCAGGACTCACTGGTGTTCACCAACAACTGGGCCACTGACTCTGTAATTATCACAACGCATGTTCTGCGCTGCTGTTGCCATCATTATGCTCAAACCTCACCACCGTGGCCCTGCAGTGTGATGGCCCTGAGATCCAAACCGCTCTCTCTCTTCAAGTGGAGATTTTTGAGGAGAGACATCCAAGGAGTTTTCCTTGATGCAAACAATCATCTAACTACATTTCCTGGCGTTTAAACACAGCACAAACAGCCAGGGGAATTTTCAAATACTCAATGCAAATCAGCATCAGAGAATGATGAAAGGGGACAGAGTATAAGAGCCTTATTCTTTCTACTTGACATAAATATGTCAGAATAGTATTCAGAACCCCAAGTCCTTATGGGAGGGATATAAATAAGCCAGATAAGAAATGAATGGCACATGCAGGAGATATTCAGTGACTAATGACAGCGTACTTTAGCAGCTGAGTGCTACCGACCATCAAGTTGTCTTATCAGTGGCACTGCAATAGAAAGACTATCAGAGAAGCTGTATCAGAGTGTGTGTGTGTACTCTGATCATGAGCATATGTGTAAGCCCGCATAGGCCAGAAATAGCCTGAGCTCAGCATTGCAACCTCCTGCAGACAAAGACTAATAAACTCACTCATGTTGCCACTGTTGCTTTCTTCTTCTCTCCCCCTGCAGCATTTTCATGTGGTTCAGTGTGACGGGGCTGCAATACCCCCTCTGCTTTAGACCTGCAGTGCTCTGATACAGTAAACTAGACGCGTCCAGTTTTCTTTTGGTGCAAAACATCCCATATTGATTTTGGGAAACTCCAGGAAACCTCAAAAGCATTAAAGTTGAGTGGTTTTAACATCTGATGTATGTTTGGCTGAAGGAAATGCTGAGCCTGTGGTAGCTTAAATCATTTTTTTTTATAAAAAGGTGTAAGGCTGCAGGTTCAAAACCCTGGATTATGAAAAACTAAGCAGTGACAGTGACAGTAATCCTTTCACTTCACAAACAGCAACACTTAAGATGCCTTTAAGCAAAGCACTTGACCTCCAGTTGCTCTTGTGGATTTGCTTGGAGGCTGATGCGATCCTATGGTCATTGTGGGAAGCCTTCACTGAATGTGGCGACGTAAATGTGGAGGGCAGAGCTGCAAAAACATGAGGCGTGCTATGCAAAACAGTTTCCTGGATAAAGATGAGAAAAAAAGTGCCCAGTGTTTAGGCAGGCGTGTGGGGCTTTGTTAAAAACAAGCTTGCCTGTTTGCAGTCCAAAAGCTGTTGGCAGATTTAACTTCATTCTAGTTTAATTAGAGAGACCTTTTCCAAATCAAAGGCCGCCGCATGGAGTCCCAAAGGTGGAAAAAATCCTGTCGTCAGCCAGTGTGAGCGATTTGGTCTAGACTTGAGCATAATAGGACTGCGGCCTGCTCAACTGTAGCTTTGCAAACTGCCTACATGAACATGCTGGCATATGCAGAGTAAAGCCCACAATCAATAAAACAACCAGGCGTTTACAGTGTGGAAATATTGGCTTCATCTCAAGCCCAACGACCTGCTACATCGAAAATGTATATTGACACAGATGAGTCAGCCTCTGATACTGCATTTAAAATGCATCTGTGAAGAATTTGTATTGTTGGGATATCACTAAGTAGTTGTTACCACCGTAGTGCTCATACAGTAAATGACTCACTGGTGTGACCACAGAGCATCTTCTCACTCAACCCACACGGGCTTCCTCCACTTGTTATAAAAACACACACATTCATAAAAATGCAACTGTGCACATGATCACACACACGTCTCTCAGAGGCTCTTGGGGTTGTTGATCAATGCGTTGCTGATGGGCCACTCGTGACCCCTAAACCCTGCAGCAGATAATCAATTTCTCCCTCTTGGAAAGAATGATTGCCCAATCTATCTGCCAATCAACCCAAACCCCAACAGGCCAGCTCCAAAACAGGAGACACATCGGAAAGCCAAGAGTTAAATACCAGACACAGGGTAGAGCTGGAAACACACACACATAAAATCACATATGTCTTGAGGAAGCACTAGCCAAGCACACACGTGCTTTCTTGGTAGAATCTGCCTACAAATCCATTTCGGTTTGTTAATTTTGGAGATGGTAGACCAAAGCTAAACTCAAACACAGATCTGATTTGGCAGCAAGAGCTGCAGCTCGGGCAGACGACTCTAAGAAACCAGATGCCAAGAGGAACATTTTTCACCGGCCTAAATATGGCCACCAACACTATGTTTGTTCTTGGCAATCATCTTCAATGACGGGGCTGAAAAAGAGGGAAAAGTTTAAAGCCAAATCACAGCTTCTATTTTAAAGGAAAAAAAACAAACAAAAAAAACACATGACCTGACCGGGGCTTTGCAGGAACTGCCTCTGAGCTTGACCCTCGGAAATGAAAAGCTGAATAATGTTGCAATCTTTGGTTCTTTTAACCCTAAGATGATAAGGCTGGATTTGAGTATGCACAGGGAAAAAGCACCCACAGGTGCAGACACACACATCCATGCACGTACAGCACGACTGCTGCAAACACTAATGCAGCAGCTATAGGACTTCTCTTTGATGACTGACCATTATTACATGATTTTCGCTTTCATTGTTCAAATAGAGAATACAATAATCAAATCCATCTACACATCCATTCATACATCCATCCATCTATTTGCCCTCCCTCCCCTTATCCCTTCTATAAACCATGACATGATGCCCCCCCCTCCCCTCCTCCTCCTCCTCCTCCTCCTGTGGCTCATGATCTGACCTCACATTCTCAGGGCCCACATGGCTCCATGATGCTCGCGTCCGTCATGTTGTCTCATGCTCTCATTAAACAGCCCTTGCTATCAATCCTAACATCAGCTCCGAGCCCGCGCCCCACCCCACCCCACCCCAGCCTCCACGTCGTCTTTCTATCCTAGATGGCGAAAGTGGCCAAGGCCAGTAACCATGGCCCCTGCGCTGTATCTCGCTTGCTTACCTGCTCTTGTATGAGCTGAAACAGGGAGCTTCTATCCATATACTAGCCAGGGAGGTGAGAGGAGCCGTCGAGGACAAGGGCATAGGGAGGAGCAAGAGAGAGGTAGTGGTGGTGTTAGTAAGGATAGGATAAAATTGGAGGGATTTGGTTGGTGGCAGCTGGTGCCTAAATTGGCATCAGGCCTTACGTATGCTCACGTCCCCTTGATAGGCCAGTGAGCTCGGTCCTGGTTTTCGTCGGTCAGTGTCACTAGAGTGAGCGATTGCAAAGAGTGAGGATGGCGGCGGCAGTGCAGAGTGATGCAAGCAGGCGGCTCTGCTCTGTGCCAGGTACAGCCGGCGGTAAACCCAGCTTCAACAAGGCGACAGGCAGGCATGCAGGCAGAGACAGATCCAGCAGCTCTCATTCACTCTCCTCCTCCTCCTCCTCCACCGCTCTCCTCTATCCTTGCGCAGCCTGCCTCTCTCTTCCCCTCTCCTCATACACACACTCGCCGCCTGCATACCAATGAGGAAGGGGAGGGAGGTGGCCTCCCAGTCTTCAATTTCCAGGAGGAAGGAGTGGCCAGAATGGCTCTCTCCTGCATACAAGTAAAGGCGTCTCAGGAGGAGCAGGGGATGGGCTCACTGCGACTTTGCGCTTACTGCACACAGACCCCCACGCTGCGTCTGGTCTGTTACTGACAGGCACACACACACAAGCCACACTGTAAACAGAACCGGCGACTGATACACGGGCGCATAGTGGAAATCCTGGCCATGTTATGATTGTGTTAATTTCAAGGTTACAACTACAAGAAGAGGATGAACAGCATGAAAAGGGCAAAATAATACGACTAATGACATCAACACCACTGGAAACACTATGCATCATACCATCTCTTGGATTGCCTTCCATTGGCACATTAGCACATGGCACTGCTGCACAATCAAGCGTACTCCACCCCACCACACAAGCCCAAACGCAAATTGGAATTAGACTGTTTGGATGACTCCTTTCGTCCTGGTGAAATCAAATGAATACCACTACGACAATAACACAAGACCAGATCCTCAATACAATAGTTCATTATAAGTAATGCCAGAACAAGACTCTTTTTATATTAATCTGGTGCATAATAAAGAGACTGCCATAACTTATGAGGAGCAAGCATACAAAGTCCCATTCTCACGAATGATGAAGGCAACATTTGCTATTAGGCGTGACGGCGGCTGCTGTGAGTTTTATTAGGATCCCCTTTAAAGGTGATTCCTTTCTGCACAAATCACAGTGACCCCTCCTCCTCAGGACAATAAGCGGAGTAAGTGGTGAGGTGGGGGAGCAGCAGGGGGCGTAAATCTTGACAATGGTAAAAAATAAAATGTAGAGCAGTCTTAAATGCCCAGGGCTAATCGTGGCTGAAGCGTCGCTGGTTTGTGACCTGTTGGCGGCTTCAACTGACAGATCATGGGTTGAGATAGGGGTGTTTTCTAGTCCTCTGCACACTGTTTCCTCACGGTTACCACCAACAGTGTAACTCAGCCTCTGTCCGTGACTACCTCTGTTAAGTGCCATGATTGCACCAGATGTTTGGACTTGGTCTTATAAGCGAGAAGCATAAATCCTCCTCAACCTGAAATTTTTTAAATATCTGGACCTACCACATCACAGCAATGTGTCTTGTGCTTCCAAGCTCAGACTCAGACTGCAGCTATATGAAGCCACAGATAACTTCCGTGTTGTACTAATACCACATTGGGCTAAGCCACCTTGAGCGTGGCAGAGCTCCCAGACTTTCCTTGTCACCTTCCATTACACCATCGGCCGCCTGTTTAAACAAAACCTTAATAATGACCCTCCAAGTCTATAGAAACGACGGATTCCCTTTCTGTGAGGGAGGACTGAAGTCCTCTCTGAGGTTCTTTGTTTTAACTACTAGTAATGTTAGGTCATTTGTCTCAATAAGCTGTAGTTGTGAGCATGAATAAAACCGAATCTAATTATAAGGTCACTGCTGGAGGATTTGCAAACTGTGTGTCACGATAGGACAATTGGAAATAACAATGAGTGAAACTAGTTCAACTGTTTGCCTTGGTAACCTAAAGGACTCCCATCAAACAATGATGAACAAGTACCATAAACTAAAAAAAAATCAAGGCAGTAAAGAAAACAGGCGAAAACTCTCTTTAGAAAACAGTAAGGCGCCATGTTAGAAAACTGAACAAAGGATGAGGTTATTGCAGCTGTGACTGTAGAAATAAGTGCATGGACTGGAGGCCTGCGTCCGTCAGTGTTGTCTCATGCCTCACAACAGCCCTTGCCATTGGATCCCACACATCACCTGAGCTCACCCCATTCCCACTCCCACCCCAGCCTCCATCAGCGCCGTCTCTTTCTATCCCCAGATAGACGGCGTGAGGTAACAGGAGCCCCGTAACCATAGAAACCCCTGCCGCTGCTTGTCTCGCTTGCTTACCTGCTCTTGTATGAGCTGAAACAGGGAGCTTCTATCCATACTCAGCCAGGGAGGCAGAGCCATGAGTGACAAGGGCATAGGGAGGAGGAGAGAGGAGTGGTGGTGGTGGTGGTAAGGATGGGATAAGGTGGAGGGGGGATTTGGTTGAGGTAGCAGCTGGTGCCTAAATTGTAGCGTCAGGCCCCTTCGTAGCTGCTGCGTCCCCCCCTTGATGATGGAGAAAGCCCAGTGAGCTCGGTCCCTGGTTTTTTCCTCGTCGGTGGTGTCACTAGAGTGAGAGCCGGTGCTGAGAGTGAGGATGGCGGCGGCAGTGGTGGTGCAAACGGGCCGTGACTCTGCTCTGTGCCAGTGCAGCGTGGCGGTAAACCCAGCCTCAGCAAGACGACAGGCAGGCATGCAGGCAAGGCAGATCCAGCAGCTCTCATTCACTCTCCTCCTCCTCCTCCTCCTCGCTCTCCTCTATCCCATTGCACTGACTGCTACCTCTCCTCTCATACACACACTGCGCCGCCTGCATACCAATGAGGAAGGGGAGGGAGGTGGCCTCGGTCTTCCAATTGCAGGAGGGGAAGGAGTGGCCAGGGGCTGCGGGTCCTCTCCTCGCTACAAGTAAGGCGTCTCAGGGAGGGAGCAGGGGATGGGCTCCACTGCGGCTTTGCGCTTACTACTGGCACAGACCCCCCCACGCACACGTCTGGTCTGTTACTGACAGGCACACACACACAAACCCACACACTGTAAACAAGACAAAAGCGACTGATACACAGGCATATGGTAAAATCCTAGCCATGTTATGATTGTGTTAATTTCAGGGTTACACAACACAAAGAGGATGAACGGCATGAAAGACAAAATAATACGACTAATGACATCAACACCACTGGAAACTTGCTATGCATCCTTTACATCTCTGTGCTAGTTATATCCATTGGCACATTAGCACATTGCATGCACTGCTGCACAATCAAGCGTACTCCCACCCCCACCACACAAGCCCAAACATAAAATTGAATTAGACTGTTTGGATGGCTCACTGATCCTCCAGTGAGCTCAAATGAATACCACTACGACAATAACACAAGACCAGAATCCTCAATACAATAGTTCATTATAAGTAATGCCAGAACAAAGACTCTTTTTATGTTAATCTGGTGCATAATAAAGAGACTGCCATGGCAAGGGAGCAGCGCACAAAGGTCAGAACATACGAATGATGAAAGGCAACTTGTTACTGCTAATGTGGGCGGCAGGCAGCGGCTGCTGCTTGAGTTTTTTATTGAGATCCCCTTTAAAAGGTGATTCCTTTCTGCACAAATCCGCAGTGACCCCTCCTCCTCAGGACAATGGCGATGAGGCGGGTGAGGTGGGGGGGAGCAGCAAGGGGACGTAAATCTTGACTCGTAAAAAAAAAAAGTATAAAAAAAAATAAAATGTGAAACAGTCTTAAATGCCCCAGGAGCTAATCGTGGCTGAAGACGTCGCCTGGTTTGTGACCTGGTGACGACTTCAGCTGACAGATCATGGTTGAGATAGGGGTGTTTTCTAGTCCTCTGCACTGTTTCCTGCGAGATTTACCACCAACAGTGTAACTCAGCCTCTGGCTCCGTGACTGCCTCTGCCTGTTTAAGTGCCATGATTGCACCAGATGTTTGGACTTGGTCTTATAAGCGAGAAGGCTTGTAAATCCTCCTCAACCTGAGAATTTTTTTAAATATCTGGACCTACACATCACAGCAATGTGTCTTGTGCTTTATTGGCTCAGACTCAGACTGCTGACTATATGAAGCCACAGATAACTGCCGTATTTGTACTAATAGATTGGGCCTAAGCCACCTTGAACGTGGCAGAGCTCCCAGACTTTCCTTGTCACCTTCCATTACACCCATCTGACACACTCCTGTTTAAACAAAACCTTAATAATGACCCTCCAAGTCTATAGAAACGACAGGATTCCCTTTCTGTGAGGGAGGACTGAAGTCACTCTGCGGGGTTCTTTGTTTAACTACTAATCAATGTTAGGAATTAATTTGTCTCCAATAAGCTGTAGTTGTGAGCATGAATAAGACGAATCTAATTATAAGGTCACTGCTGGAGGATTTGCAAACTGCAATAAATGAGACAGATTGAAATAACAGCCAAAATGAAACTGGATTCAACTGTTGCCTTGGTAACCTCAAAGGACTCCCATCAAACAATGATAGACAAGTACCATAAACTAAAAAAAAATCAAGGGCAGTAAGAAAACGAAGCAGAAAACTCTCTTTAGAAAAAACAGTAAGGCGCCATGTTAGAAAACTGAACAAAAGGATGAGGTTATTGCAGCTGTGACTGTAGAATAAGTGCATGGACTGTATGGATAACAACAACAGCACGACACAACCCTGACTCTGTTATAAGAAAGCCAATGAAGCAGTATTCAATCAGATCAAATGAAAAGGCACAAATGGCCTTGATGGAGCAAAAATAGCACCAGAAGCAGGTAAACAACATTCTCAAATATATGAACAAGATGCCAACTAGACTCACAGCCCCACCAAGGGTTACGCCAGTGTTATTGTTTCCATTACACTGCCACCCAGTGACATTACACAGATGACTGACGGAGCGAGGTAAGCCTCCAGTGAAATACTGTCTGTGCTGCCTGAAGCGTCCCCAGCTGAATGGTCTCTCTTGAGCCTGACTAAACCCTTCATGTTCTATTCACCCCCCCCCCAGTGGATGGATGCAGGCGACGGGACAAACATCAGGCAGCCTGCTCCTCCTTAACAAGGCCTGAGAGCGGCAGACAAAACGCCGGCCTAGCCTCTTGCGTGAGAACGAGGGGAGAGAATAACAAGGCCTTTCAGGGAGGCAGAAACGCGCATTAATTAGACCAACAGCCCGCACTCTTCCTCACCAGCTTAATGACCTCGAGGTCCATAAGGCAGGTGTTTATTTATTGTGTCAGGGTGAGAATAGCTTCTGTCAGTGAAATGGATGGTAAGAGGGAGCGATAAATGCACGCCTTAAAGGTCTGGATTCAGTGTGTCTTAATTATACACAGGCTTTATTAGGATTTTAGCAGGAAGAACGCATGTCTAATTTTAGAGCAGGCTTCTTACGGATACCACATACTGTATGTGTAGGCAGAGTGTGGAGATTTCTCTGTGCACAATAAGCTACTCAGACTAACTTTATAGCTCAAGGGTGGGTTACACAAACCAAGATTAAGTTTAAGCCAGGTTTAAATGATTGTTTATCTTTTATTTCTGGCACGCTGAAACAGAAAAATCTCTGTTTAGTCCCCTTTAAACCTAGACAAAATTCAGTCCTGTTTCTCAGTCTGTAATTTTAGTTAACCACTACAAAATAAAGTTACTGCAATGTTAATTTCTGATCTGACAAAAGGCTGCACAGGGCTGCAATATCACAGAATCTATATAGCTGATAGCATGATAGCATGTCTGCTTCACAATAAACTCCAGCTAAAGCACATTTAAATTTTCCTTTTTTTATTTTTTAACAAGTCAGGGTTAGATCCAGTACTTTTAATGCATGTATAATTTTTCTTGTTATCTGTAAATAAAAGATTGAAATCATTTGATAATGCTTAGATGCTACACAGACGACAAAGGTGTTTGTGTGTATCATATCTTAGTAATTTAGGTGGGCAGAATGAATTTGATTTTGTTTTTCACTGCTCCATGTTCAGCCACCTTAGTTAAAGATTCCTGGTTTGTTTTGTTGTATTAAAGTTACAGGAGATTTTTGTTTTTGCAAAATTTATAGAAAATGGCAGCTAAGACAGATTAGAGAGGTGGAGAGGTAAAGCATCTTTTGAAATCTTCTCTTTTTGAATGTCTTATAAACCCATGCAAGCTGGTTACCATCTGATGCAACAAATCAATATCTTACACATAGATGCACTGAAATGGCTTACCACTGCTACAAAGCGTGCATGTTGAGCTTTCGTGTATGTTGCTAAACCTTATATTCAGAAGTGTATGCCACCCTAGCAAGAACCAAGAACATAAGTTGTGTGACAGAAAGCGAAAACCAGAAATGACCTCATGAAGTCAGGTTGTTGGAACAGCCACATAGGCATCTGAGGATGTCTCTGTGTGGATATCCAGGTGAGATGGAGAGTTGTCTGGTGTATGCTGGGAAACATTCCAGCCATCTACCACCCTGAAAAAGAGGAATAGAAAATTAATAGAGTTAATTGAATTGAAAGAGCAACTCAGGGAGAAGAGATTCAGTCTAAAAGCTAAATAATAGAGGAATAAAATTTCAACTATTCAAGACCTGGCCACAAAATTGAGAGCTGAAGGGATGAAAGCACCCTACTATCACCCTACTGGTCCTAGTCTATAAAATACAATTAACACTCAGCATACTGTCAATGTGCAGGATCACAGCATTACAGTGCTGCTCTATTGTTCTCTTAGCCGTCCTAATCTTTTATAAATTACAAAGACAAGTTGTTCAGGGGGATTTCTGCTAGCCTCCACTAATCATGTGAATTAAAAGACGGTGCTTCACACTAGTGATTGTGCAACAGAGGGAATCACCCGCACCACGAAAAATGGCAGAAAAATGAATCAGGTCACTGAGTGACACAGTTTTAGTCCAAACTGCTCCATTTAGAAAATCTCTCTGGGACGTAAAACGGAAGAAGCAACGGAGGGGAAGGAGGGAGTTAGAGGAAAGAGGTTGAAAAGGGGTGATAATTAAGGGGAAAGGGGAAAATTAATAAAGAAGAGATGAATTACAAATTCTATGAACTCTGCCAAGATATGAATTCATAGGGGAGCCACTCTTCCAGCCCCTTCTCTGCAAAATTCACATCTCATTCAGCGACAGATCTTTCTCTCAAACATCAATCGCTTTTTTTTGACAGTGTAGTATCACAGTGTCACATCTGGTTGAGTTCAGGATTCCTGAGCAGCTTCTTCTGGTAGAGTTGGGAGTCACAGCAGTCCGGCTGAAGCGAGGGGAGACCTCTGCTGTCTAAACCTGCAGCTGCATCCTAAACTGAGGGCAGCACTGTTGGCAGACATCCATGTAAACAAACCACAGAGTATCCAAGGAGCGCTGACAAACCACACACAACGCACCACGTGAATTAACCTGAAATAATCACAGCTCGTCACTACCGCACTTTCATTAAGACCATGTTTAGAATATAACAAACTGTGTATCAACAACATAAACTCATGACTTTACTGCCTGCATTTACTGTACTGTTTCCACTACTATCACTACCTAACATAAACATTTAGCACATTATATATCCTCACTTTTTATAGCAACACTAATTACATTTCAGCCAAGTCTAAGATTATATGGATTGCAAATTACAGAATTAATTACTTGTCTTTAAGCTGCGACTGCCCTCTGTTGGTGAAATCAGCTTACACCAGAGGTCACCAGTATGTGAGGGGACTCTGGGCAAAATACTTGAGCCAGTGCTCTTAAAAACTTGCACTTAAAAAAAGTACACAGGGAGCAAAGGAACAACACAATTTCAATCATTGTCAGTTTTTGTGGGAGGTTTTGACATATTAAAAGAACACAAGGTAGAAGACAGAGAAGCCTGTGCATGAAAGGTTGTTGGGTTCAAAAGACTAAGGGCAGTTTTACAGCTTCATTTAAAAAAAATAAAAATAAAAAGCAATAACACAATTATGCTGAAATCTAAATTTGCTAAATGGTTGTGGTTGAGCGGGAGCCTGTTGCAACAGCTTGTGTTACTCATGTACCTAAGACTTCGAGTATTAAAGGGGCAAGGGTTAAGGTCAGGATTAGGGCTAAATGTAGCATTCTTCAAGAGCAATGTATCAGTGTCAAATCAGATGTGATAGCTTGTAGTCATGAGTGGGTTCAAATAGCCTGAAAATAATGTAGTGGATATGTAGTTTTACAACTCTGCATTCTTGATTTATTAGTAGTAATAGCACATGTAATAATGCTAGTTTATTTACAATACAGACTGCCAATTGGCTGCTTGAATTTCTTTCAGTGGAGCACCTCTGTTTAAAAAAAAAAAAAAACACCTTTCACCATTCAACTAAAATGCTGTGTCATCTTGTAGCATGAGAGACAATAGCTCACAATAGCTCCTGTTATAGAGTCATCTCTGCTGGTTTGACTGACAGCTCACAGGTGCTCTGACAGACTGTGTCCAACGAGAGGCCTGTCATGTAAGAGAGGTGGTTTGACAGCTGACATTGTGGAAATAGTTACCTGCTCTACATACTGACATGAGGGAGGCTGCTTTGGAGCGAGAACAGTAAGACATTCACAAAGAGCGTCTCGGCGCGGGGCAAACTGACGGGCCTCTGTTGGTTTGGATGCAGCAGCAGTCAGCGCAGCACTTGGCCGTTGACACCTGCTCCAACATCCAAGTGTTGTCACAACTGTCAAAAGCCAAACGCGCACACAACACACACCACCTCCACAGAGCACACTCACACCCCAGCTGGCCTGAGGGCAAATGTATTTAAACCGCCAGTGTGTCAAAGCCCCATTCTCACTTTCTGTTGTCTCAACATGGCACTCTGTTAGTTTAGTGCAGGTCTAATCACCGAGACATGAGCAGTTTTATCTGTGGCACAGCAAAGGGCAACTGAACTAAACGATGTCCAGGGCAAGGCCACAACTGGACATTTTAAAACTGCGCGGTGGGATATATTGACGATAAATGCATGTATATCTTAAGGCTGAGTGTAAACAAAGTAGATGTATCTTGAAAATGAAAGATGGAAAACCTTTTTTCCCCCATATTTTTGGCCATTTATAAACTATACCTCTACACGTTTCTCTCTTTCCTGTCTGAGTTTCACCAGAACAAATCTACTAGAGTAGAACCAGTTTCACACCTCGTCACATGCACATGATGGTGTGAGTCAGTATAGATTAGTAAAACCACATTTGGTGTATTACATGGAAATAAACTTGGAGATGTGGGCTAAAACTATATATTTTTTAAAGGAATTTAGGAGGTGCTGTTGTCATTTGTTTTCATAACTGTAATTCTAGTGAAGTCCTTTGAGACTGTAACTGTGATTAAGAACTACACAAATCAATTTGCCTTCTGCTAAATTACATTACTGGCAGACATTCCACATCTTTCCCACATCCTCTTTATTTTCAAGTTATGTTTATTTGTTTTTTTATGATGTTGTGTGAAGTTATTTTACTTTATGATAACCCAGTGGGATTTTCCCATCACACTCTCAGCCGACAGCTGGAATGACTCACATTTCCTCTGAAATTAAAAACAAAGAAAACATTACAAACATTACATAAAAAATGACAAAGGGTTCAATTTGTCATGTTTCATTTTGCTAGTCAGGAATAGCACACTGCAGGGTATATCCTCATACGCAGTGACTTTGTATCAGAGATTTGTTTGTTTTTTTGTATTTTTAAATCCTTGACTGTCAAATTAAACAGCAATAGACCAAAAGGGTCTGATAAATTAAAAGAGTGTAAAAGAATAACACTGTTTACAATCTCAAACTCAAAATTGAAATCAAATGTATATGTGATTCTAGTCACAGTGTTTCCCCTTGTTTTGCTTATTCTTCATTGATTGAAGGGCATTTACTTGTCTTGGATCCATATTCAGTTCATCAAAGAGCTCTCTCTATAAAAACATACAGTGTATGCAGAAATAAAATATATATAACACATCTGATGAGCAAACATATTTGAGGAATAGCACTTAAAGTATTTATTCCATTTGTTACTAATTCATGTTAATAATGATGACTTTTGACCAATGTTTTTTGAGTAAAATGTGCTTTTGCTCTATACGGCTGGAATTTTAGGGAAAACACAGTGACCTAGTTTAGAAAATGTGCAACAGGAAAAATGACACTTGCTGCTTGAAAACCTTGTGCAAAGAATCAGTAAAATCTCTTGTGAGATGTTATTATAAAAGTGTAAGAAAACCTGAGGATTCATAGATAAAAAAAAGAAATGATCTAATCCAAACCAGTTTTCAGACCTTCTTTTCTTGCCACCTGAGTAAATAAAAACATCTGATTTAATTTAACTTTATCTGACTTTTAAAGCCAGAGTAAACGACCACACTCAACAGATTAAAGCAACTCAGAAAGAATCCTTTTAACGCAACACAGTGTGATAATGTGCTGGATACTGTTGGACCCTTTGACAACTGATCCACAGCCCTGATACCAAGCACACTGAGGCCTTCAGCAGTGAAAACGCAGTGGGTGATGTTACCCAGTATGCTTTGGGCCAGAGGCAGGACAAGACTTGAGAGGGTTTTAAGGCTGCTAAAATTACAAACTGGCATCTGATAAATTTAGAGGCGCAACGCTAAAACACTCCTGACACCATGGTGTAGCTGTCCTCTGTAAATACATGTGTAATATAACTCCCACTCGACTCTCTCCATCTTCTGACAAATAAACCAGGCTCCAGGTTTGCATTATGTAAGCTGAATATATTTGCACCTCAGACACTGGCATGACTTAAGATAAAACTGAGAGGGCTGATTCCAGTGTTTTGGCAGCAGAAATAAAAGACTGCATATACACCAAAAATGGCAAGAGGGATACCACTTATACCAATACTACTCCATTGAGACATTTTTGTACAATAACAAATGAATCAAATAATTAAAAAATAACCTGCAAGTCCAAGAGTCACTATCACATTTCCACACCTAAGGCTGCAATTACTGATTTATTTTCATTAATGCTGATTGTTTTTTGGTTAATATCTTGATCTAAACCGACGAAAATTGTTAAGAAAAAAAAAAGGCCACTGAAATTTGAGTCAAAGGTAACATCATCAAATTGCTTCTTTTGTCCAACCAACAGCGTAAAACCCCAAAGTATTAAAACTACTGTAATATCAGACAACAAAAAGCAGCAAATCTTTACATTTCATAAAATATTTGGTATTTGTGCTTGGAAATTTACTTAAATGATTAATTGATCATCAAAATTCGTCCAGATTTATTTTCTGCCTCTTGACTAACTGATTAATCGACTAATAGTCTCAGCGTTATCCGCAACACAAAGACACTGAGCCTAAAAACAAACACAGCGATGCTATATAATTCTGGCTGGGACAATTCAAGCCCAACCACTGGATCGCTGTAAATTATGCCCAATTAGCAGTTGCCTATAAAACAGCATCACTGCTGGCGGAATAATGAAATGTACTGGTCGTCAAGTTCCATCTCATTATACTGATAATTACTTTGATATTGTGAGTGGAGCAGGGCTCGGGAGGTCCAGCAGTCAGTGTGGAGGACGTCCCTCTGTCGGCGGATGAAGGGAGTGGTCTAACCGGGGCGGGGGGGGGGTCAGTGTTTGGCTGCTGCTTTTCAGCACCGCTTCCTAAATGGGGCACAAGCGGCCGAAGACAAAAACACATCACTCCGGGCAATCGGTGACAAAAACAACGGACCCGTACCCTGTATACTCCCAAAAAATACCAAAACAACCCGAAAGCTATTCCTGCTACACTTGGACCGAACAGGAGTCGCAAACAATAGACATGCTGTTCATATTATTATAGAGCCATTACTGTGTATGAGCATATAAACAGCGCACTGCAAAGCCTAATTATCTCCCCCCTCTTTTACTCACTCATTCAGTTGCGCCATATAAATATTTATAGTCACTTGGCCACTCTAGCTCCTCTTACCTCCCCTCCTCACCCATTCACTTCCTCACCCTTTCATATATCTACACCCCCTCCTTCTTTCATGCACTTGTGCTGCACACTATAGCCTAAATGCTGTTTGATATAAGCAATCCTCTGTCTCCCTCCCTCTCTCCTCACCCATCCACCAACTCACCCTTTCATCTACTCCCTCCCTCTTCAGCTCAACTGTGCCACATGCAAAAAATCACTCATTCACCCACTCTGTCACCCTCCCTCCCTCTCCTGTCTCTCTCTCCTCCTCATTTTCACTCATTCAATCCCTCCTTGCTCGCTAACCCACTAACTCACCCACCCCTCTTGTTAAAACACACGCACACACACGCCAAAAAACCCAAAACAACCAAGTCATCAACTCACTGTAAGGACAGGTGGAGACAGAGGGGCAGAGGCTCTGATATTTTCCTCACTAAATCTAACTTCATTTTGCTTATTTGCATTATTAATCGGTTACCACATAGAAAACAGACAGGTGAGACAGAGTATAATAACTGGGATTAATGTTATTTGAACAACAGTGGGCACTTCATTGCTTAAAAATGGGCAGTATCCTACTGTAGTCTTCACTGTAGAGGACCACCTCACTGCCAAACAGCCTGATTGTCCGGCGCTGTCTTTGAGTCTGATGTAGGTGATGACAGAAATCTGGTTAATAACCAAAAACAGTGTCATATAACTCAGATAACCAAGCCACAAAAGCGGGGAAAACACCGGCCCAGTGGCTGTGATCATATAGGAATCAAAAATGGCGTTGCAGGAGGGGACATCGACCTGGATATTAGAACAGAATAATCCAGGAGAATCATTGTAAAGTTTGTTATTTGGGAGGTTTTTGTTAAAGTGGATCGGCGCCACAGACCCTCTGGTATGACTGAGGAAACCAAATGTCAAATCTGTTATTGACTGTGGTCTGATGCGCCAGTTACTGAACAAAAGAAAGCCATCACCCTATACTGAAGGATTCTTTGGTTTCGGCTGGTAGTCCCCCTGCAGCTGATTCCTCAATATCCCGTCACACAGCAGTTACTTGCACCCCTGTCCGAAATATAAGGATCAATTTTACGACCCGGTATCAGAACTCGATCTTTGGAGGTGTTACAACTTTCCTGAATAATGGAGTTTCGAGAGGCGACTGCCATAGTGACAAAGTTGAACCACCTGTCCAAACCAGCAAACACAGTAAACCCACCTCCGCATGCCAACGCATATAAACCCATATTATCCCAAGTGTCACCTGTGTTAGATACGGTGACATTTAATTTATAGGAGGTTTAACAGCAACAATCTCGACCACGTCATCAAAGTCAATGGCCGGATCGTGTTAGTTGAAAATGTATCGATGTATTAAAAGCAAAACGGAATCCTGCACCGATCAAACCGCGTGCATCCGTTTGGAGCACAGATTCAATGTCGATAAGGCATTGGGTGATTCGGCCCCAGGTTCCGTCTGTTTGGGTCAACGCACGCGAATTGTGCAAATTGTTCGCGGCACGCGTTACTCCAGCGGGTTTTCCTGGAACAGTGCTGTTCGCCGCGCGGACGAAGGAGAACCGGCGTGTCCCCTGAAGCCCAATATCTCGCTATCAGCCCATAAGGTTTTGTGGATCAGAACCCGCCGGTTTATATTTGACGGGAGTTGGAGGATGAAGAAACACAAACAGGACGGCGCTGGTTCCATGGAGTCCACAGATCAGCTGCTGGCAGTTGCTGTTCTCAATCACGCCTCGCAGATAGGCTAGCTCATAGGCTCACTGAAGTGCCTGTGAACAAGATACCTATGTTCCTGCAAAAATGACGCTGACACTTTGTGTGGACAACAAAACATAATAAATATTTTATTTACACAGCATAAAGAGGCATGGTTCGCCAGCTCGACTTTCGAAGAGTTTTGCCTGGCCGTGCATATTTTGTTGTTTCTGACGCTCCGTCGTACCAGCTTGACCGTGAAATTACATCTCCAGGACTTTTTTGTTAACTTAGTTAAAACAAAGTCACCATGCAGAGACGTCAGCAGCTCCAGCCAAAGCCAAAAGGCATCCAAGCCCAAGAAACCTGCCTCATCCCGCGTAATTTGAGATGATTAAAGCGGCCATCGTTCACGACGCCAGCCGGAGTGGAGCGTCCCTGGCAGTCCATCCAGAAGTACGTGAGGAAGAACCAAGGTGGGCGACAATGCCGGATGTGCGATTAAATGCCCTGAAGAGGTTGGTGGCATCCACGTTGCGCCACACCAAAGGTATTTGCACCTGGATCCAGTAGGCTGAACAAAACCCGAGGACTCCAAAGTCAACCAAGGTAGTGGTGTTCGCCAAACCAAAGAAAAGCAGCGAAGCTCAATTAAAACTCCAAGAAGGCGGCTAAACCCAAGGAAGGTATCCAAGACGCTGAAAACCCAAGAAGGCAGCTCGCGAAGAAAGTGAAAAAGGTCGCGAAAAAGGCGACGCCAACGAAAGGCACCATTAAGAAACCTGAAAGGCAGCCAAGCCCAAGGCAAAACTAGCAAAGAAGGGGTGCCAAGCCCAAGGCAAAGACACTCAAAAAGGCAGCAAAAACAGCAAAAAGAAGTAAATGGACAACAGAGAGACAAAGTCACTGTAAATACTGAAGGAAATGTTTTCGTATATGTGGCTATTTTTGTAAGGTATCATGCAAACTTATGCTGTTTTTACCAGTAGTTTTCTCCATTGCATAGCCTGAAGATGCTGTAGAAACAATTGTGAGCATTATTTGGCGTTAATAATAATATTCATAATAATAATAATGTTAATTTCTGCCTGAGCCTTGACACATATAAGCTAATCATATTCAAGGAAAGGAAAAAAGGTTCATACAGTCAAACTAATGAGTTAGTTATTATACGGGGTCAGACTGAAAATAATAAATGTTTCCTCTTAATTGTGAGCATTGTTGAGCCTTTTTACAATGTGCCAGACCATAGGTAGACGGTGATTTTCCTAAAGGTTTGTGAAGTTGTCATTCAAGCTCCATCCTGTATATTTTCTCATCTTCAAACGACTCATAATATAAAACATCTACGTTCACGCTTTTGAAGACTGTTATACCAACCAATAAACCTTGTCATCTTCTTCGAATGTTTTATCAACTTATTTGCGCGCATTTTACGCGTGCGTAACCAATGCTTGGTGAAGGGGCGTACATAAGTGAAGCGGACGGAGGGATTACTGG